>ML364189.1:83332-124660 GCA_005239505.1 Nicotiana paniculata | reverse complement strand
TTCATGGTGGAAATTGGGGGTTTGGGTAGAATTAGGGATTTTTGTAAAATTAGAATTTAGACCTCAAATTGATGTCGGATTTCGAAAAAAAATTACATAATCGGGCTCGGGGATGAATGGGTAATCGGGTTTTGGTCCTAATTACGGGTTTGGACCAAGCTAGCCTGGGAGTTGACTTTTGTTGTCTTTTTCAATAATGACCTAAATTGAACCTTTTTTATTTGTGGATAGTTTCTAAGGCTTATTTTGAATCGTTTGGTCAATAATTTGCTAGATTTGGTTGGTTCGGAGGCTTGTTCAAAAGACAAAGCAGCGGTTGAGCTTTGAGTTGGTCTTTGCAGCGAGGTACGTGTCGTGGTTAACCTTGACTTGAGGGATTAAGACTTTTTTGCCTATTTTCTACAGTTTTAGAGGTCGGGTACGACGTATATATGAGGTGACGAGTACTTATGCATTGTTGTTGGGTCAATGCGTGCGGGTGGGACCTGTTTCTTGTAGTTTATTTCTTTCGTTGATCATGATATCCATGCTTAGACTAGTTGGTTACTGAATTGATCGCTCTTTTCGCATTTATGAGTTATTTGAGATAATTAAGTATTGTTTGCTTAAGTTGAAGTTGATATTGTGGAAATACTGTTGATGTGAGGCCTGTTCTTGCTTATTCTATCTCCCTTTTGTTTTGTTCACTGTTATATGGTAAGGGAGAGTGTAAAAGCACGAAGGGTGATTCCGTGCAGTTATTATTGTTTCATAGTGAGGTTGAGAGTAAAAACACGGAGGGTGATATCGTGCAGTTATTATTGTTTCACAATGAGGTTGAGAGTAAAAGCACGAAGGATGATGCAATGCAATTATTATTGTTTCACAATGAGGTTGGGAGTAAAAGCACGAAGGGTGATGCCATGCAGTTATTATTGTTTCATAGTGAGGTTGAGAGTAAAATCACGAAGGGTGATGCCATGTAGTTTTGTTCATTATAGTTATTCGTTTTGCTGTTTAAAGTCTTATTGATTGTTTTTGTTATCATTCCCTGTGGTATTTAACATATTTTGTACCCCTTTCACATGTCCCCTCCCAGAATCACATGTTTAGCTTTTACTTGTTGTTGTGTTGTACGTATATTTTTTATCTATGTAGGTCTATTTTACGTGGGTGTCATGTCTTAGCCTCGTCACTACCTCATCGAGGATAAGTGATAAGTGGGGATTTTGACTAATTATTTGCGCTCTTTTTACTTTCATGTTAGCTAAAAAATGCTTAAAGGTATTCACAAAAGTTTATAAAATGTGCATACTTGCAGGAGTACTGGAAAGTGAGCCAAAGTGATGAAAATCAACTCAAGAAGGAATGTTTTTGGACAAGGAAAAAAGTGAAGCAAAATGGCCAAACTGCGGACCGCAGAATTTATCTGTGGCCGCAGATTATGAAAGACCTCTATCAGAAAAGCTTTGCAAAGTGCGGTCCGCACAATAATTGTGCTGCTGCAGAAGATGAACATCAGATAGTTGGAAGTTTGAGTCCACCAAGAAGTGCGGACCGCACTATTATTGTGCGGCTGCACTCAGAAATGTGCAGTTTGTAGAACCTAAAGTAGTGCGGCTGCAATTTAGAATTGTGCGGCCCTCCTGTCAAGCTCTGCATCAAAGTGCGGACCGCATACAACATTGTGCGACTGCAGAACCTCAGAAAGGGTAATTTTGTCTGAAAATTTCAACTGTGTATAAATATTCTTTTTTTGACTAAATTAGGTTAAGTTTGAACATCTAAAAGTTGGGAGCCATTTTTTTTACTGCTTTGGGAAATTTTATGATAGTTCGTATATTTTACGTTGAATTTTCATCCCTTTATCATTTAATATGAGTTTAATCATCTTTTCTTCTTTACTTTCTTCATTTTCATCTATGAGTAGCTAAATTTCTAGCTAGGGTTGTGAGACAACCCTAGTGTGGGTGCCAAATGGGTGTTTGATTTAGAGATTGTTTAAAGGTTGGGTGTGTACTATTTAGCCTAGTTCTTTCTCTAATAGTAGAATTAACGGTTGCAAACACTAATTCATGCCTAATTGACTTAGTCTCTACTTGAGAAAGAGAGACTGAGTCTAGGAAAACTTGGCTAACAAAAAATTGGGATGAACTTAAGAAATTGATAGTCCCAATTAAAGGGTTGAATCTAGAGATAATAAAACCTGACTTAAGCATCTATCAACTATTTTGTGAATTACCCATTTGGACTTGAGAAAGACAAATTGGGCAAAACAACTCTATTATCGAGAGGTATTGAGTGGGTAATTACGTGTTGATTGCTGTATTACACCCGACCAACAAAACCCGCTCTAAAGCCAACAATTCGTTAGGAAAACACCTAGTTGGAATTCACAACCCGATATCTTTTACAAACTTGAAAAACAACACCACACATATCTTTCTCGAGTTTTACATTTGCAAACAACAAATTAATTTAGAACTAGACAAAAAGAACAAAGTATATGGAAGTGTATTTTAGACACGTTATACACTTAGTCCGAGTATATATCTAATCCCATCTATGCTCCCTGAGGAATCGATCTCGACTCCAAGTTGGGTAATTATAAATGGATCGACATATCCACAACCTCAAACTGTGGTGTGAAGTTGGGCGACATCAATTTTTGGCGCCGTTTCCGGGGAGCTAAAACGAATTTAGCTATATATTTGGTTTTGTGTGTGACTTGTCTTCTTTTCCTTCCTGGTTACTAACTTTTCTTGTGAAACAATTGTAGGTACAAAAATGGCTCTCAACAATGATCCTCCCAGAAACTTGCCTTTGGGGGAGGATGCAGATGATGAACAAGTTGATGAGGCTCTTGAACCTCAAGCAAATAGACGAGGTCGACCTCCTCATGACAATATTCCCGTCTCCTCCACCTCCACTAGGAGGGGCTCCACACCGGGTGTTGCCAAATGAAGGATACGCAAGTGCCATAGTCCCGCCCCATATTAGAGCGGGAAACTTCCGAAGCACTAATGTTATGCTCACGTTGCTAGAGAAATGGTGATCTTCACCGGGAGTCCAATTCAAAATGCATACAAACATTGAAGGGGTTTATGGACAATTTCTAGGGGAGTAAACAGACCAACGTCTCCGAGGATTCTCTAGGGTTGAGGCTATTTCCCTTCTCTCTACGGGGGAAAGACTTGGATTGGTTATAAAGATTTCCAAACCATTATATCCATACATGGGATGAATTGGCGAAGAAATTCATTGCCGAGTTCTCTTCTCTCGGGCATATGGCTACTCTTCAAGACGACATTCTAGCATTCAAACAAGAACCAAATGAGACTTTGCACGAGATATGGGAGAAGTACCGTACTATGGTGAAAGAGTGCTCGAGAAATGACATGATTGAGGCTACGATTCAAGAAAACATTTTATAGGGGAATAAATACTACCAACCAATGCGTTGTCAACCAACTTGTCGGTGGAAATTTTCTTGACAACACCATATGCCGAAGCTTGTGAGATCTTAGATGAAATGGCGGATACTTCGTCGGCATGGAAAATTAGAGCTAATGTTCCTCAAGGTGATCCAAAAGTGATTCACCACATATATAATTGCATGATCATGTGCAAACAATTGCTGAGTTGACCCCACGATGAATCAATTAGCCAAAGCTCAACTTCAACAAGTTCAAGGTCCTAAGCAAGTAAATGCAATGAAAGGTGTAAATATGATGGTGAACAAGCGAAGGCAAAAGGGTCAATAAGTGCAAAACTGTGTAGAACAATATGTGCAAGATGATATTGGGTTTGACCAAGATGTACCATACAATGAACAAGAGGAGGAAGTGCAATATGTGAACAAATTCCAAGGGAAAAGAAACAACTCTCAAGGCCCGAATCAACAACAATGGCGATCTCAAGGTAATCAAGGAAATTGGAACTCAAACCACCAAGGCAATTGGAGTGGTGTTAACAACAATCAAGGTAACTGGTAAAATTAAAACAATCAAGGCAACTGGAACAATCCAAACAACCAAGGCAATTGGAGTGGAAACTCAAGGATATTGGGGAGGCAACAACCAAGGGGGTTGGGATAATAACCTAGGGAATCGGGGGTCAGGCTTTCAAAGGCCCCCGATGTATCAACAACCAAGCAACCTGCCTCGTTATCCGTTTCATGGGCCTAGCTCTTCCAATAATGAGATGGGGAAAATTGAGAACATGTTCAAGCAAATGATGGAGAAGAATTCCGACTCCAATGCTCAACTAGCCTCTTACAACACTTCAATCCGCAATTTGGATGTTCAATTGGGGAAAATCTCGCAAGCTTTAAACACTCGTCCTAAGGGGGAACTACAAAGTGACACGGTGGTGAACCTGTAGGGTGGGAACAACACGGCACATGCCATGGCCGTAACCACAAGGAGTGGAAAAGGTGGGGAGGAAACAACCTCAAGTCAAATAAGAATTGATGATGATGATCAAGTGATTCATGAAGATGAGATTACAAACAATGTGGTTCAAACTAATGTCGAAGTGAGAATTGGTATTGATGAAAATGTGGAGGAGACTTAAGATGAAGTGAACCCGTATAGGGAACACATTATTGACATACCGGAATCGGTAGTGCCAAAGTATAAGGCATCTATGACAAGGCCTCCTCCTCCATACCTTCAAAGACTTGCCTAGAAAAATAGAGTAAACCAATTCAAGAAGTTTATTGACAAGATGAAGAGCTGTGCCATTGGTTGAGGATTTGGAGCAAATGCCCGGATATGCAAAGTTCATGAAGGATTTGGTGACAAAGAAAAGGTGAATTAATTATGAGACTTTAAAGATGACACATCAAGTGAGTGCAATTTTGCACTCAATGGATCAGAAACTAGAATATCCCAGCGCTTTCACAATCCCTTGCACTATTGGAAGCGCCGAATTTGCCAAAGCTCTTTGTGATTTAGGGGAGAGTATCAACTTGATGCCCTACTCGGTGTTCAAAACTTTGGGAATTGGGAAACCAAGACCCACATCTATGAGGTTACAAATGGCGGATCGTACTATGAAGAGATCATTGGGTATTATTGCTGATGTGTTGGTTCGTGTTGATAAGTTCATCCTCCCGGTGGATTTTGTGATTCTTGATTGTGAAGTGGACTATGAGCTTCCTATTATTTTGGGTAGAACATTCCTTGCTATGGGGAAGGATCTTGTTGATGTGAAAGCCGATGAGCTCACCTTCCGAGTGGGTAATGAAAATGTGGTTTTCCATGTGTGCAAAGCTATGAGGCAACCAAATAGCAACGAAGTTTGTTCGTTGGTGGACTTAGTGACCGAGGTGATTGTTGATGATGCTAGTGCCATGATGAATGTCGATGATACTTTTTGTAAAGACCCGTAAAATTTCATGGCTTAATATAATGCCCAAATAGGTCCCCGTGTTGTTATAACTGTAGAAATTCTTAAATGTACCCTTTTTGAGTAAAAAGTACCCCGGGACTTAAAGATATAATTTTCCAAATTTGGTGCAGGTCTGCGGTCCACCATGCGATCGCAGATGAGGTATGCAGATCGCATAGTGGTCCCATACCTGGACAGTTTGCTGTCCATTTTGAGGACTGTCGAGCACCCTTTTTTTTGCCTCTCCCTCGCGGAAGATCGGGTTCATGACATTGGTTGGGACAAGTCTTTCCTTTTGGGAAAGGGGTTTGCATATTTTGAAGAGTCGCCACCTAACTATTTTAGCGATGCGTTAGGGCACCTAAAGGGGTTTAATTACAATTACGTTGCTAACAAGAGATTTAGGTAAGGGCTTGAAATTATCCTAAGTGGAAGGTGTTAGGCACCCCTCAGGATCAACAAGTGTGGTTCCCGGCCAAATGGTTTCGTGAATTTGTACAAATAGCAAATAACAAGTAAAGTCTCAAATAAGAGGGGATTTAAGTCTTAAGCATACAGGTGTTTAGAAAAATAGTAGGGGTAATTACGAACTAACATATGCAAGTGTCCTAGGTTTATAATAATATGGATCACATCAATGCAATACCCGGTAATCACTCCTCGAAGAGGAGCTACACGTGGTATTAGCGCACTGGTCATCATATCCATATTCTACCCTTCCCACCCCGTGAAGGTAATTAAAGCATGTGTTGGTCACAGATTCTATTGCGTGCTATTACCCATCCCATCCTATCAGTCCCGGAGGAGGTTAGGACTACTATCCTAAAAGGTAGGTACTAGGCAGACCCTCAGGTTTAAAGGGGTAAAATTCTAAGGCGATTAGGACCCTATAACATGATATCTAATGCATAGGTAGAGATGCAGAATGATACATATGCAGAATTCCTAAGCATGATTTCTAAATGCTCAGTATTAATCATGGTTTTAGAATATGCTAGAGTGATAACTTATTTTAATGTTGTTTAGCCTGGGACAAGATTTCTAAGCGTACATGGTAGTGTGGAACATGACAGTAGAAAATATCATTTATTAGCAGGATTTTTCTAAGTAAAGTGAACATGTTGAAACAATAGGTATGAGACATAATAAACATGATTTCTAATGCGTGAATTTGAACATATGGGCGTAAACATGATCTCTATTGCACATATAGGAAATAAAATCAAATAGCATGGTTTCTAATGCATGAATTTGAACATATGGGCCTAAATATGATCTCTATTGCACAGATAGGAAATAAAATCAAATAGCATGGTTTCTAATGCATGAATTTGAACATATGGGCCTAAATATGATCTCTATCGCAAAGATAGGAAATAAAGTCTAATAACATGATTTCTATCCCTTTAATAGCTAATGCATGCGTAGCTACCCCTCCCTTTTCACTATCCATCCCCTGAGTTGTTTACAAATTATTACAGGCCAAAGAATTATGAATTACACAACAAAGGAAAATAAGAAGTTACTTCTATAGGGAGCCTTCAATTGGGCCCTGATCCTCCAAACCTCACTGCCTTATGGTATTGCATAGCCATTTCATAATTCGGATGTGTAAGAGTTCCCTAAGGACCTCAATGGTTCCAGGGCAGTGCTCACACCCAGACATAGCCAAAGAATTAAACATGTGCAGTGTGGAAGTGCCAACCTTGTGTGTCAGAGTTCAGTGGGTACTCAAAGGGTTCCCAAAGCAGTGCTCACACGAAGGGGGCTGAACTTAGACTTCTAAGAGTGTATGTGAGAGTGCTGTTTATTTAAAAGGATTTAAGTAAGGAACAGTTTTGAGAAAGGGTAAGTAAGAAAACAGTTTTTTTGAAGCAGGAAATGGAAGCTTAACATCACAAAGGACCAAAGATAGTCAAACAAGCACAAACAGGGGAAATGGGATTAGGGGGACAAATACAGAGCATGTAAGGGCAGACATGTAGCGGGCAGATACACACACAGACATACAATCAGGAACTCCTAAGGGTCTAGAGGATTAGGGGTACAGTGCTAGGTCAGATTAACACCTAAGGCCATAGTTAAACTAATGTACCAGTCATAGGCAAGTAAGTAGGTGCTAAGTGTACATAAACATGCTGGTCATAAACAAATAAAGCCTAATTTAAACATGCAGAGGGGAGTTCAGGATCCTAGATACATGCAGAAGAATAAGTAAGCAAGTTGGAAGCATGCTGTATTACAACAGTAATGGAAACACGTTGGTTTATGGAACTGAAATCTAAATTAGAACATACCAGTGAAGTGAAGAAAGCAGTAACACAAACACGGAAGTAGGAGAATGCACAATAGTTAGCCTTGGCTTGCAACCGGCTAACCTGGAGTAGTAGTAATTAGCACATAAGAGAGAGCAGAAAGTCTTTTAAATTGTGAGAGAGATTTTTTGAACAGATTAGTTCATCTATGTGTGTCTGTGTATGAATATAGTATATATAGTTTTGAAAACATGATGAAAAATAAGGAAAGAACCAGAATTAGCCAGTGATTGTGGGACTGAATATCAATCAGTACCCAATTAGCATAAGCATCCCTGTAATCAAGGGAGTAATTCACACGGTGATTTTTTAATAAGGAAAGAACCATATATAGCTTAGATGATTATAAGAACAGTGTAAGTATAATAGGCAATTAGGCATCCCTTAATTCAAGGGGTTAAACTCAAACGACTAGTAGGTAAAATAATAATTAAGGAAAGTTCTGATGCCTGTAACATATAAGGAAACAATTTCACCCCTAATTCAAGCATAAAATTGAGGCTAGGTTCAGAAAATATCACTTAAGGAAATAGCAATAAATTAACAGTTAATCAATTATGTAACAAGGTAAGAAAAAAAAGTTGGAAATCAGTAAGAACATCTCATAAGAAATTAGGGATTCGAAATTAGTACTAATTAAGGGAAAGCCTCATGTATCTAAGGAAACATGCAGAATCAGCCGAGGATACCGTATGAAAAATCAGAATAGTACTACTCATAATCATTCAGGGGTTCAAGACAGTAATGATTCATGCAAGGTGAACACACAAGAAGCGGCAGAATCAAAGACCCAATAGCATAGTGAAGCAATAATCACAAAGAAACATGGATTACTCATAGGAAACAGACGCACATACAAATCGAAAGAAAAGACATGCTCATCATTTAGAACACAGTGTTAAAACTAAATAAATCATGATTAAAAGTGATAAAACGTTTAAGCATATGAGAAAAATCACTGAGAAACTGTTTGAAGAAAAGGTTTTAGACCGGTGTAGGGTGAAGCAGTAACCTGGAGATAATGAAAGACCATAGTTTCCGGTGGGGGAACTAGCCGGAGAAGACGAACAAACTCCATTGGAGGTGGAGAGTAAAGGGAAGGTTCGAGAGAGAACCAGAGAGAGATAGAGAGAGAATGAGAGACTGGGAAAATGAGAGGTCGGGGGGGGGGGGGGGTGTAGGTCTAGGTTTAATTATGGTAGGTGGGATCTGGGCCGTTGATAAGAAATAATCAACGGCCAGGACTAGCCAAAGGGTTGGGTCAGGCAGGTGAGGTATTGGGCTGGTAGATTTAGGCTAAAATCGAAATTAAAAATGGCTATTAGTTAAATACCCATTAAAATAGATAAATAATTAATAAAAAAATAGATAATAATTATATAAAATGAAATTAATGCTAGATAAATGAAATTAAGGTAATTAATGAATATAAAAAATATAAAATTAAATAATTATTGATTTAAATGGTATAAAATGTACAATTAGGCCATAGTTGTAAAATTATTGTAATTATGGTCAAATAATGCCAAATTGGCTAATTTGTGAAATAATTAAATCCTAATAGGATTAAAAATGATATATTCAACTGAGAAATATTTTAAAATTATTTATAATAAAATTAATGAATAATTATTGAATATAAAAATACTGAATAAAGTGGAAAAGGATTTAATAAAAATATGAAAATTTTTGGAAAAATACTAGTTATTAGAAAGAGTGACTTTGGAGGTATATATACAAATTTAAAAAGTAATTTGAGAAAAAATTGGGTATCAACAAGGACAGCTATGCGGCCTAGAATGCGATCGCATTTCACGAATGCGGGCCACATAATTATCGCATTCTTGCACCTTGCCTTTTGCGGAGGGAGTTATCCGACGCACTATACAATCGCATAATAGGTATGCGGACCGCATAATGATCACATACATGGGCAGTCTACTTTTCGTTTTGGCCCATTTGAGGGCCAATTATGCGACAGGAATGCAGACCGCATAGCAGGAATGCGATCGCATTCCTAACCGCATTTCTGCTTCGGGACTGTTAAATTTCTAATTTTATACCCGACCCCCAGTTCATTAAAACACATCCCCCTTTCATTTTAAGCTCATTTTCTGATAAATTAGAGAGAGGAGAGAGTGAATTCTAGAGAGAGAGAGAGAGTGCCATCATCATCAAATTTGTTCCTCCATCACTACTCAGGCCTCGAATTGATCAAGTAGGACACCATTTTCTTCACTACAAGAGGTAAGCATCTACCCATTAACCTTAATTTCCAGATTTTTGTTAAAATAAAACATGGTTAGGTGAGTTCATTAAGNCAACTAGTCATAATCTAGTAAAAGGAAATGGGTTAGAGTAATCTTTCACTAAAAAGAGGCCATTTAATCTAAAGGAACACCTAGTGGTTGATAGAATGCCCAGGTGAGTTCAAGACATGATCATTGTTCCTAATTCTAAGTTAAATTATGCCACATTGTGAACTAGATTGAAGGTGCTAGAAGGTCCGGTGAATTGTGGTTGAAAATTAAAGGGGAATTCCGATTCAAGGTATGTATGGCTAACTTTAATCTTTGTAGAGTTACCTTGTTGGTGTCCGAGTACACGGTATGAAATTCTTGCTTGAGCATATGTGAATTGATTGTCCTGCTGTGTCGAGTTGTAGGAGTTCATTCTCTGATTTTTTTCTTAAGTCAATTACCATGCTAATTGAGATTATGAAGGGTGATTCTTTGTGCTTATCTTACCATGTGTAAGGTTCGTTAAATGTTCGAATATGTCACCATGTCATTATGTGCTATTAAATGAAAGAATGTTAACGTACTCTAATGTGGAAAGGTATCTAATTGCTAAGGGCCGAGTGTGGCAAATGATGAAAAGAAACTGTGGATTGATTTAATTAAGTTAAATAAAGATGGTATCACCATATGTGAATTATTGCTTGGTAAGGATAATTGTGCCTTGACTTCATATAGTTGTTTGTTGATACGAACTTCTGTTCTTGATGATGAAGATCCATATGATATAATTGTTGGGTTTTGTTTCTATGAAATGTGAACGTACGGTGGGATCGGGTTGCACGTTGCAACACGAAGTAATAAGGATGGAGAGGTAATAAGGGTGAGATGTGATTGTACGGTGGGATCGGGTTGCGCGCCACAACATGAAGTAATAATGGTCGAGAGGTAATAAGGGTGAGATGAGAATGTACAGTGGGATCGGGTTGCGCGCCACAATAGATGAATAATTGAAATGAGTAATTGTGGAATCTCCATTTGTAACTTTCTATATTTCTGTGTGGTACTTGTGTGGTTACCCTGACTGTCTTCCAATTGTGTTTTGTGTGATTCCACTTTGGAACAAACTTTGTTCATACATGCTAGTACTATCCAATGTTACTAACGTCCTTTTTGTTTGGACTCAGTCGCTTTCTTGGGGAACGTAGTATTAGTAGAGGGAATTCAATTGGACCCTAAGAATATTGAGGCAGTCCAGAACTGGCATAAACCCACTTCTGCTACGGAGATCCGGAGATTCTTGGTTTTGGCGGGTTATTACCGTTGGTTTGTAGAGGGGTTCTCATCTATAGCAGCCCCATTAATGAAATTGACCTTGAAGGGTGCCCCGTAGAGATGGTCACACAAGTGCGAGGTGAGTTTTCAGAAGCTCAAGATTGCTTTGACTACAGTTCCAGTGTTGATGTTGCCCAGAGGTTCAGGATATTATACGATATATTGTGATGCATCCCGTGTTGGGCTCGTGTAGTATTGATGCCGGATGATAGAGTGATGGCATATGTCACCGCAGTTGAAGGTTTATGAGAAGAATTACCCTTTCCATGACTTTGAGCTGGAAGCCATTATTTATGCACTGAAGATTTGGAGGCACTATCTTTACGACGTGTTGTGCGATTTCACGGATCATCGGAGCCTTCAATATTTGTTCAAAGAAAAGGATCTTGATTTGAGGTAGATGAGGTGGTTGGAGATATTAAAAGACTATGATATCACCATCTTGTATCATCCCGAGAAGGCCAATGTGGTGGCCGATGCCTTGAGTAGACAGGCAGCGAGCATGGGCAGCCTTGCGTACATTCTAGACGGTGAGAGACCGCTTGCATCAGATGTTCAGGCTTTGGCTAATTATTTAGTGAGGTTGGATGGTTGAGAGCCCAGTCGTGTTCTAGCTTGTACAATCACTCGGTCTTCCTTGTTTGAGCGTATCAGGGAGCGCCGGTATAATGACCCTCATATGTTTGTCTGTAGAGACATAGTGCAATACATTTGTTAATACATCACATCATCATTTTGGGCTGATTTTTTATGACATTATAAGCCCGAGATACTGGAGAGATTAGTGACTGAGTGAGGCAAAGGCTGATTGTGAGGATATTGATACTATCCGTGCGGATCTAGACATTGATACTATATCACGTGAGTTGTGCGTGCGAATCTAGCTATTGATACTACGGTACATGAGTTGTCCGTGTGGATTAGGCTTTATTGATTCATGCTAGGATTTGACTTATTATAGCGCTTGGACTGGATCGACCCCTCCAGAGTCCGCACATCCACAGTGGACGCTGTTGCTAGCAGTTATTATCTTTGGGATGGATCTGCCCTGTGTAGTATTAGTGACTGAGTGTATCGAGTGAATGAGCACGATGAGTGGAAAGTGTGAGACTGTGAGATTGATTACTCTAAGAGTGTGAGTACATGAGTTCATCACTAAGATGCATCATCTTGAGATACATGCATAGAGCATTTCCTTCCGCTACCTGGTTTTGGTAACGTTCGTAATTTCATTTGTATATTGACATGTAGGCATAGAGATGTATTTTCCTCAGGCTATCTGAAAAATGAAACATCTTATTTATTATTGAAAGGTTTTTGTGGGAAATCACAATTTTCAAACTTACTCATATGTTTTTGGTGTTTCGGCGAAAGATTTGGATTTACTGTTATACTTGTAAAGCATACTTGTTTTTTCGTATGTGAATGAGTTGAGCATCATATCTCCGAGTTATTTCTTGTACCACTTTTATTATATTATCATGAGTTGTGGATAGTTATTGGAGTTGGACCCTGACCCTTGTCCCAGCTCATCACTACTTTCAACCTAAGGATAGGTTTGTTACTTATTGAGTACATGGGGTCGGTTGTACTCATACTAAACTTCTGCACCTTTCATACAGATGTTGAATGCTGATGTTGCTGCATACGGTGGGAGGTGATCAGAAGATGTACCTGTGTTCCAGTTATGGCTATCACTAGTCCTTGGTAGCATTACATTCGAGTTATGTTCATTTACATTTCAAAAAGATGATATACTTTATTTCATACCATCTTTGTAAATTCTCCTCTTCTTGCATGAGGCTAAGCATTGCCTCCCTAATTGCATAAGGCTAAGCACTGCCTTTCCTATCATGAGACTAAGCATTGTCTCCTCTTCTTGCATGAGGCTAAGCACTGCCTCCCTAATTTCATAAGGCAAAGCATTGCCTTTCCTTGCGTGAGACTAAATACTATCTCCACTACGCTACCTAAGACCTAGCACTATCTCTTTTGTCACCTAGGGTTAAGCGCCGCCCTGATCTCACACAAGAATAAGACTTGTCTTGTCTCGTCCTCGCATATGACCAAGCATTATATCTTTGCATTTCATTGGCTGAAAAATTGCCATTTTGTCCAAAGGCTTCATATTCCGAAGGAATCATCCTCATAGTTGGGAGATACCTTTCCATGGCCTGAGGATTTCTCAAAATTGCACATCATTATTCAAAGGTCTAGAGGCACCATCCTCCTAGCCTGAGGACACCATTTCATGGCCTGCGAATCCCTTTTCATACGCTTCATGGCCCAGGACATCATGGTCTAAGGACATCATCCTCACCATCCAAAGACAACCTTTATGGTCCAAAGGGAATTTGCATTACGTTTAAATTTTTGCAATAAACCATATATATATATATATATATATATATATATATATATATATATATATATATATATATATATATATATATATATATATATATATATATATATATATATATATATATATATATTTGCACGCACCGTGTTTTAAGTTTTGTAGGTAATCCATGAGGTAAACGTTTTACAAATGGGAGTAATCTTCTCTCCAGTTTCCGTTCATAACATTCACATCCTTCAATTGTTTTAAACGTAACCAACTACTAGTAATTGCCTACCTTTTACTACGTAACCGTTCAGATTTCTGCCTTGTGACACATCCATAACGTTTCAAATTCACATTCACGACTCTGTATAAATTCATCTGATACTATCACAACCAAAAGAAGCCTCTCCGAAACATGCAAACATTCCTGTATCAACTCCATTTGTTTTGTAAGGTCCCGTAAAATTCTACCTAGAAACCCGGTACTTCGGGATGTCAGGATTAGGTTTATGTACTTTAATAGTATAAAATTCTTCGGACTATTTGGATCGAACAATGTGTTTTTGGATCGAACAATACATTTTTGGATCGAACAGTACGTACTTTAAAAATTCCTCGCAAGCTCGTCGTAATTCAGACTTTTTGGATCGGACAATATATTTTTGGAGTAAAGGAAAATGTTTTAAAATGTGTGCATTTCTGCGGCCCATTATGCGGCCGCATAATCTCTCTACAAACCGCATAATGGCCACAGAGTGAATCAAAAGACTGGTCGATTTTGAGGCCAGTTATGCGGTCGATTATGGGGTCGCATAATCATTATGCGGACATATTGATCGCATAATCGCCCCTGAGTTTCTGCGAAGGGAGTTTGCGATGCATTATGCGACCGCAGAACAAGTATGCGGACCGCATACTGGTCGCATACACGGTCTGAAAGTTCAAGCCCTAAAGGCCTGTTTCTGCAGCCACTTTGTGGACCGCATATCCGTTATGTGGTCGCACATGCGATGGCAGACCGTGTCAGGACACCCATTTTTCTTATTTTAAAACCCGACCCTATCCCGTTAAAAACTCATATTAAACCTCATTTGAGCTATTTTCTGATAGTTTTAGAGTGAGTGAGAGAGTTCCCAGAGAGAGAACTTAATCTTCACACCAAAACCATTAATTATTGCTATGTCCTTGAAGATTGTTAAGGAGGTTCCCACATCACAGGTAAGAATCTTGGCCTAGCTCAACAATTTTGAAATTTATTCTAAAATGGGTACCTAGCAATATAGTTCATGGGCTTGGGGATATCTATTTTGCATGCATGGGTGGTGAGGGGACCTAAGATCAATATGAGCTAAAAATGGCTAAGAATAGGGAGTGGGCTAGTGTAATAAGACCTTAATGAACACATGATGTATCATAAGATGCTCAAGTGAGCTAAACTCATGATCAATCTCCTAATTTTTGGGTTCAATTTGTCATATTGGTGAATAGATTGAGATTTCTAAGAGTTTCGCATAACTGTAGAGCCAACCCCTTCTTCTTAGAAATCGAACCCCCATGGTGCCCCTACGATTTGGTGTAAGTTGTAAATCTTAGCTGATGTAGGAGATGATATCATAACGTGCTTGTGTAGTAAAGATTTATGTGTAACATGTATTCAAATGCTCCCCGTTACGCTATGATTGTTATTTAATGACGTATTGGAGTCGTGGAAAATGTGTTTAATTGACAAAGGATGCGGCAGTCTACGTATTCCCATGATTCATGTTGTTCTCATATGTACTTGATTTTTTGCAGTAAACGACTTGTTGATGCAATTTTTAATAATGTAAAATGTGTGGGAAGGAACTCAAATTGTGAAATGCGGCCAAGTGCCAAAGAATGAATTAACCATTGTGGCCACTAGCATTTAGGAAATTGAAATATGTGTGTGAAATGAGGAATGAGATGATTGAGGAAAATTTGAATGTCTTAAATAAGACGGCCTAGCCGATGGGGTGTGGATCAGACACCATGCCGCACACATGGTGGTACTGTACTATAAACTGAATTGGAACTGAAACAGAAGTTGGTATTGTGGACACATGTTTCCAAAGGAGATAACCTAGCTGATCGGTTCGTGATCGTACTCCATATAAAAGTACGATGGTAGTGTAAATCATGAGATGTTAATGCTAGAGATGGCGAAACTAAAGTGGTAATGATTCCTCTTGATGGTTTAAGTGATTATTTACTTGATGTTGAGGTGCTGCCTATGTTCTCATTGATTTCTTGATTAACTTCCTTATTTCTTACTAATGCCCTTTTTTGCCGGGGGCGCTACATCTTTGAATGGATGTAGGTGGTCCCACAACAGATAGTACCTGGCGCAGCTAGCGGCGCATCCCCCCTTCTCAGTGATCTCGGTGACCCCCCCATTCTTCTAGTTGATGATGATGTACTTCTTTTGCTTATATGTTTACACATTTTGAGGTATAGCCGGGGCCTTTTCGCCGGCATAGTCATTTCTATCTTTTGTATAGTTAGTGGCTCCGTAGACATTAATGTGGGTTGTATATGGGTGTTGGGAAGGTCAGTGAATTATGTAATGCTTTGGATTTCAGTTTCAAGAATTCGTAAGGTGTATGAACTTTAAAACCTAACAATGAGGTACCTAATGAATTGGAAACACTTATATGTATATATATATATAGGTTCATTTCCCTGTTTAGCTAATGATAATGTATTCCTTGGATCATGAACGAGTCAGGTAGGAAAGACTTAATAGGCTTTCTTGACCGGGTTCACTCGGTGGAGCGCCGGTCGCGCTCACCAAGGTTGGGGCGTGACATGTTTCGTTCACCGTTGTATGCATAACTACATACGACTTGATTCCTGTAACACCAGCGATATGTAGGCAACTCAGGACCGGGGTTCGACCTCCATTTTTTCAAATCACATCATTCCTCACTCAATTTGGCCAAATTGGTCATCATTTTCTTTACCCAACAACTCTTTCATTATTCCCGGGTAAAGAGTGACATCTGTTGATACCCAATTTTGCCCTCATATTTTCTCAAACAGTGTATATACTATCAAAATATCATTTCCCATCATGATTGTTTACAATATCTATACAAGCATTTTCTATAATTTCCATAATTTGTAGAGCTTTAAAATTGATTTTCTTACATTTGAATTACTTGAATATTTATTAGTTACTCCTTCAAATCATTTTGTGATGAATTAATGATCTAAAATGATTATTTGCATCCATAATACATTGTTTCAAATATTTTTACTTCATTTTATATAATTACAGTAGTATTTTAGGCTATTTGCACAACGTTGCAATAATGGCATGTATTTTACAATTTTATTGCATTTGTGATTTTATTCAAGGTCAAAATAATATTTTACATTTCTATAATATTTTAATATTTTCTTAAGGTATTATTTTTCATAAATAACATTTTTATATATATTTATTTATCCATTTTTTTAAAATCATCTCCCTTTTATTCTCTTATTTAAAACCTGGCCCAATTTTGGAGCTATTTTCGGACTAAACGTACCCAAACCCTTGGCCCAGTCCTCAAGACCAACCCCATGAAACGCCAATAAGCGTACCCAGTCCAAACCCGACCCAGTTCTCCTTAAATCTCAGCCGTTTATTAAAAGCGATCAACGACTTACAACACTCCACTCCCTTTCCTTATATCCCTACTCCAAAACCCTAGAAACCATTCCTTTTCCCCAGCCGCCCTCACACACTCTCATCTCTCAAACCTAACCCCATCCGCCTCACACAAATCCCAGCCCCAATATGATATTATATCGAAATCATCCACGATTCCTTTCCTTTCTTGCACACGGAGTTACTTACAATCTTTTGAACGTTACAAGTACCGGGTACTTGATTATTTATGGAAGCTGAGTAATTGGTGTTCGTTTGAATTTGATTTTGTATTTCTTCCTGTTTCTGACCCGATACACTCACTATCAGACCCCATGACGTCGATTTAGTGAGATTTTTACCATTTTTGTTTCTTGTCTAAACTAGGGTTTCCTGGATTTATTCTAAAACTGATTCTAATTTGTTTATTGTATGCCATATTTTCCTTATTTGTGTTTAATATACTATATTTCCTTATTTTATGTGTTGGTCTTTAATACTATATAAATTTCTCTCCGTTCCCCTTTGAAACATATTTTTAACCATGAGATTCAATAAAAACTAAAGGCTGTTATTCGATTATTCTCTCATTCTCTTCTCTCTTGGCCGGTTGAAAGACAAGGCCAACGGAATTTAATTTTTCAATTTTCTTGGTGCGATCCCTTCCCGGGGTTCGTTTGAAGCCCTTGGGAACACTGATACACTAAGATTCTGGGTTTTATGGCTCTTTGTTGATATTTAATGTATTGTGGAGTTAGTTATTTCTTGTTTGTCTATTTGTCAATTGATAACTGGTAAGTTTTTTAGCTTTAGCAATTTCATTCTCCGGTGTTCATGATTTGCATAATTCATACCTCTGGAATTTCATGACGTTATGCATTTCTAGACCGTATCTATGTGCAGCCTTGTTGGCATTGAACTTGTTTTGTGATATGAACTTCTTTAGCATTTGATTTTAGATAAAACTTCCAGTTCTCAGATATGTTTATGCTTAACTTGAATAATTTGGACTCTCTTAAGTTTAGCCTAATGTTTTGGTACCTGAATGTTTACATTTGCTGCTTGGCATGAGTTTGCTACCCTTCTTTGTTCTGGGTTCATGTAATGACTGACTCGTATCTATAATGTGTACTAATCTATGCTAAGACCTTCACTCTAGCTATGACCTGCTCCAATGCTATTTTTTCACTCATTGTGTCTTTAGTTTTCTTAATCTCGTATCCCCTAGTGATTAGTTAGGACCTTTGGAGTAGCTATCTTAACTTGTGTTTGATTATAATGTTAGATATTGTTTTGTCTTATTGATATAAGTCGGCATGTGTACTTTCTGGTGTTGTGATGGATATTCAACATAATTTGGACCTCTAGGCTTTTAATCCTTTAAGTTAGTGCTCTACTTTAGTCTCATTTGGCATTGTGCACATTTGTATGTTAATCTTGTAATCTAAGAAAACCTGATTCCCGTGCTTCTTACAAAATGTTTTCTGCCCAATATGCTAAGTGTTTGAACTTGTAATATCAACATGTCCTTTGAGTTTTGTTGATTCTCTTTGGTTGTATGTTCTTTGTTTAATCACCCCTGCTATGTCTGCTTCTAAAATATAAGTGCACCTCTTCAAATTCCGTCACTTGATCACTGTTCTCTCACCCTCATTTGTTACCTACACTATTCTGAATCTATCACTCTTGGACGGTTGAAAGCCAAGGCCACCAAAGCTCTCTCTCTATTGACCTCCCTAGTGTAAGCACGGCTCGGGGTCCATTTGAGACCCTTGTAAACTCCGAAGCACTAGGATTTGGGGTTCTTTGATCACTCTCGTTCCTAGTGGAACTTGAGCTATCTCTAGCATTTAGTTTTTCTTCGTCACATTATTTGTATAATCTGCAAACTGGGTTGTGTAAGTGATTTCTGTGTAATTCAATATTTGGGTCATATGGTCAATTTGTGACTGTTTTCTTTGGCTTGAGTTCCTATATGACTTTTGGGTTGTGCTGATGGGCATAGTCCGCTTTTGGATCTGGGCATGCTATTTGCGAAGAAGGAGTTTGTTGAAGGCCCAAGCCGTACTGGGTATCTCCTTTGAGCCTGCTGTAGGCCTACTATTATTTCTTGTGTAATATTTGTACTTATATTCCTCATCTGGTCTGTAATAATTTTGTAATAAACAATTGGGGTGTTAGTGAAATTGGGGAAACATGTATATTCTAATGTTTGCATGAAATGGTAGAAAACATGCCTATAGGGTTCATATGATTTACTTGTTATTTTATCCAACCTTCCATATATGCTATTCAAATTTCCATGTACACTAGTAGAAATCATGCCATTAGGGGACTCATAGAGTCACACAACTTGTTTACTATCAAAGCATGAGATTAAGTACTCTATTTTACTACTATGTGTCACTAGATAGCATGCCTATAGGAACAAATGCCAATAACAATCCTTCAATTTGCATAACGGCAGCATGTTCATAGATACAATGCCTATAGGATTATACTAGCTTACGCTGTACTGGTCCTCATCTTGATATCATATCCATAGTTTCTTAATTGATTCATCATCTACTGTTATATCTGTCGCTCGCGTAGAAAACATGGCTATAAGGACGAAGTATTACAGAATAAGTTTTCAACTGCCAACTATTAGAACCTAGCTATGAAATACTGCTACTCGCTTAGAAATAATGCCAATAGGATAAAACACGAGTAATTCCGAGTAGTTCCAATTGTTTTCACTCCCCATATTGCGTAAATCACTTGGAGATCATGTCTATAGGTTTTAACAACTTAAAATCTATAATCTCAATAAACAACATAACAGTACCGGATACTCTTAAAATGTTTAGCTGTTTAGAAATCATGTCCATACGTCTAAAGTTGCGCCTCGCATCTGAAAATGCCTGTACGTTTGGATCAAATCATATAGATACCATGTCTATAGAGCTTAATGACTTCAATTTGCCTCAATTTTGAAACTGTCTAATGCCCAACACAGAAAGCAGTTTGCGTGCATTTGTTGTCTTAGTGCGGAGGCCAACTTGAGCCTTTAACTGTCCTTAAGTGAAGTCCTATTTGTTTTGCATCTCGCTTAGTATTATCATTTTGAGCGAGTATAAGTAAAGTCTAGAACCACCAAAATAGAGGTCCAGGTCATCCTGGACCATATGCACGGGACGGGTAGTGCACACATAGGGTATGACTTAGAATTGAATTAGAGCACCTTTAGGTAAACAACTTTAACATAGTAACTGGGTAGCAGGGTATGATAGTCTGTGCCCGCTAAATAATATGAGAAACTCCCTATCTTAAGAAAGTTGCGAAGTATTATTTATGTTGCACGGGGTGATCCTTTAGGCTAAAAAAACATAGGATCCCCTCCCCCTGTTTCTCTTTATACACTTAGTCATCTAACATAGACTGTTATAGTTATGCCCTTGTAGATTTGTATCAATTCTCCTTGTTTCATAATAAAACTCTTTGACCCTTTTTCTCTGTGTTTATTTTATCATCTTGCCAAATTATAATCCACATAGTTTAAAGTTCGGCCGGGACCCACAGTTGTGGACCTCGAAGTGCCTAACACCTTCTCTTTGAGGTAATTTGAGCCCTTACCCGATCTTTGGTGGCCTTGACTAGTCAAACAGAGTTATTTGCAAGAAGGTGCCCTAATGCACCTTAAATATCATTAGGTGGCGACTCTTCTTCTTTTAACACTTTACCTCCCATTCAAAAGAGTTGTCACAATGTCAAAACCCGCTTTCGCGAGAAAACGGGGCGCGACATATGGCATTTAGGTTAAATATCCCATCCTCCTTTTCTTATCGTGCGTCATTGATTCAGCTTGAAGCATAACTCTTTGAATTCCTTCCATGCATTTGTATGCGCATGTGAGCGCTCAATATCAGCTATGCATCAATGGATTGTGATTCTATGGATGAGGTGCGAGATGTCATTTCTGTGTGCTAATGATGGATCAGTCTAGAGGACCTGAGGCCGGGTTGTGATAGTAGCTTGAGCACGGGGATTGTGTGGAGGCTTTCTAATCTACCAATGGATATAGGTGTTGCGATTTGAGTTCGGATTCGTTGAGAAATTTGACCTGACTGTCACGAGGATGCATTTGAGATTTGCACATGATTTGAAGTATTAGATAGTTTGTGTTACATGAGCTTATGAAGTATTGAGTTGAAAATCAGTCCGGAATTATAGCAGTGATAGAGTATGGGTATTATGCATTATCGAGTATTTTTTTGTATGGACTTGATCCACATGGGGGGAGTTTGCTATCGACGATTGGGCCGCGTGGTTATTTGCTGTACTAGTTTCTGTTTTAGGCATACTTGTAAATCAGATATGCTTTACAGATATTAAGATCGAGGATGAATCGAGTAAAGAAATCTCCGGATACATGTTAAGTTACACTTTATGTGTATATGCAAATCGTGGAATGATTATGTTGTTATTCCGGAAGATGTGGTACACACGGCGTATGAATTTGCTCGGCTGCATTAAGGCAAGATTACTTCTTTGGGGTGTTGTTTTGATAATTGAGCACATGTTGTTCGGCTTGTTTAGGTGGTGCAATTGGGATTCGAGTAGAGTAGATGACTCTCGAGAAGGGTCTAATGGGTTAAAGATTTATATGAAACAAGTAAGAATTTTTTGGACTGGTATATGGCTAGCATATGGGATTTTGCATTAGATGGTGTCTAGACTTGCGATATTTATATATCATTATGGATTATACATTTCGGTACCAGGAAGGTGAAGTTAACGACTTTAGGTTCATAAAAGGTCTCTCCAGAATGGGTATATCAGTTTTGGTTTCATGTTAGGGTCTCTTGTGGGTGATTTTTAGGTAAGGATCGTGGTGTTCTAGCAAGGATAAGTATTAACTAGAAGGCAATTCGGATGGAACTCAGAAATATGGTAGCGTGGTAGTAGGTTGGATTATGGAAATGGTATGCTCGGTTCTTTTGGTTCTTATGACGTTGTGAGTCTCTATAGGTGTTTCGTGGCAATGCTCTTGTGTTTTGGCGACTTGTGTAGCTTGGTTATGTGCATATCGATTCCAAAGAGTTCTTAATGGTTTCTACCATAGTTCGAGGTGTATATTCGTACTAGCGTGAAGGACCTGCTGCATATTGTGATTTTATCCTGGATGAGATCAAATGGAAGGTTTTTGACTGATCGGTTATGTATTCTGCTTGTGACTTAGAGTTGATTATGAAATTCTCGTACTTTTCATAGGATGGCATGATAGATGCGGTGTGTTGTATAGGATTGAGATCTGCACGTGCAAGGTCACTATTCATATTTGGAGGGAAGGTCATTAATTTTGGACAGCATGGACAGTTTTAGATATTAAGATGAATGTTATTACTTGGTAATTCCTGAGAAGGGTGCACATTTCAGAAGGCGCACTGTGTGTTGACTTACAAATGTTTTATTGGTATTGCGGTACTCACCTTGTTGATCGACTGCTGATGTTCAAAATTTGCTTTGTGTCACGTAAGAATTATAGAAATATCTCTCATGGGGATGATTGTGTATGAGAGATGTGTTAATCTTTCGCGTGGTGGATTTGGGATCGGCTATGGTGATTCATGTGTTCTATGGATTTGGAGATTGTGAGTTCTCGGAAATAAATTGTTTCGGGGTTGCAAACTGTGAAGATGTGGCCAAAGTTAGCAATATGGTAGCACGTACTATGATTCGTCATGATGTACTTTTGAAATATATTTATCCAATTGGGGATGACCGAAGTTGATTTGGGGGCTCATTGGTAGGCCTAATGAGGATGTGTATTCTACACCGGGTCGGATTGGTTGACTTTGTACTGCTAAAGTTGAGGGATGTTCCATTTAGTTAGAATGGATCTTACTTGTATCTCGTACGTTCTATGAGTTACTCATTTATGACATGAGGGGCGGTGATTTATTTGTTATATGAACACATGGTGCGGTTCTATTTGGGTCTTATAGGGAAATTCGAGTGAAATGGTTATTTGGATGTGGAATGGTTGATTCCCCCTTGGTTATGGCCTTTTTCGATTTTGATATATTGTGTTATTTGATTCTCCATGGTTATAATCATACAACTTGGTTATTTGATGTCAAATTGCGCGTGATTATTGATTTTGAGCATTGTGGATTGAGGTATTTCATGTGGACCAGTGTTAGGATGGGATCACACATTGCAACAGAGTTATGTTGAAATATGATCCTTTGTGATTGATCATTTGTCTTTCTTATACTATGTATGATAGGATCATAGCATTGCGGTTGCGGGACAGTTTTCTCATTTGAGTCATTTTTTATTTTTGGGTGCATTTAGTTATGAGTATTTGTGCGGATTGCACGTTTTGTGGATCTAGGTTGTATTGGTGTTGCATGTCAATAAAAGGGTTGTGTTTAAAGAGATGAGGTCATTGGACCTATAATGGATACTATCAAATTTGATTGCAGTATGTATAGAGGAATAATATCGAAGGCCATCATAGACTTTAGACTATGGTTCCTGTGGGACGAGAGAGGAATCCATGACTTGTTGATCTGATGAGTGATTATGAGTTTCTGTGTGTTTCTTTCATCATTGGCAGTGTACTAAGGTTTTGAATGATGTTCTATTTGATATGAGGTTTATTAGCGATACCGGGTTTGTTTTGAGCAGTTATTGTGGTCAGAAGTTATTCCTAAAAGTACGCGATTTATGCGGTATATAATATGATTACATTTTGGGTTATGGCTATGACTTGATAAAACTTGTTCAGGCTTATACAGAGTGTAGATGCCAGATTCGGGTCTTATATGAAATTCTGAATGTTTGAAATTGGATTATGTGGTTTACAAGCTAAGGTAGAAGTAATGATCTTCAGTTATGTTGTGTTGTCAGACCTATATGGAATAGGGTGATGTGGGATCACCCCCGAGTATGTATATAGTATGGTTAAACATCGGTTTGATGGCTTTGGAATGACTCTTGGCACGTTCGAGGACGAACATATGTTTAAGTTGGGAAGAATGTAACGACCCGATTGGTCGTTTTGAGCATTTGCATTTTGTTCAGCTATTAGAAGTCTCGAGTAGCTTCATATGATGTATTTTGACGTGTGTGAATCGTCGGTGTTGGTTTTCAGGTGTTTACAAAATTAGTTTTGAAGAATGAATTTCATAGTTGAAGCTTTAAGTTGGAGGAGTTGACCAATTTTTACTTTTTAGTATTCTACCCCGGATTGGAGTTTTGATGATTCTGTTAGGTCCGGATGGTAATTTTGGACTAGGGTGTATGCCTAGATTTACTTTCAGATAATTCTAGACGGTTTCAACACTAATTGACCAAAGTTAGAAATTTGAAGGTTTAGAAATGTTCATAGGTTTGACCGAGGTTTGACTTTTTTGATATCAAGGATTTCGATTCCGGAAGTTATAGTAGGTCCAATATGTCATATATGACTTGTGTGCCAAATTTGAGATCAATCCCATGTGTTAAGGGTTGTTTGCCGCCAGTTTTGAAATTTTCAAGTTCATCAACTTTATTAAGACAATTTGAGGTGTGATTTTTGTGATTTTGACATTGTTAAGTGAAATTTGAAACATCAAGTAGGTCTGCTTTATGATTTAGAGCTTGCCTGCAAAATTTTGGGTTGTTCGGAGTTGGTTTGATAGCATTCGGACTCTTGGTTGTAATTCTAAGAGTTTGTGAGTTCTCCCTTCAAATTTCATGCGTGTTGATATCCGATTCATTGTTTCGGGTGTTATTTTGGTGATTTGATCGAGCGAGCAAGTTTGCATGATGTTTCTACACATGTGTGGATGTTTGGCGTGGAGCCCCGAGGGCTCAAGTGAGTTTCTGTGTGGTTTCAAACGATTTTTGGGCCATTTTCAGTAGCTGATTTTTGGCTACAAGGGTGGGCATTGCGATCGTGAACATTTGGTCGCGTTAGTGAAGAGCAAACTGCAGTTTGGGGCCTTATGAATCGCGATCGAAAGATTTTTCACGACCGCATATGAGAAATTTCTGCTGCACAACGCTGACTTTGGAAGCTAATATCTTGCAATCTATATGGAATTTTGAGATGATCCAAACATGAATGTTGTAGATCCAAACATGGAGTTTTGTACAAAATATTATGACCATTATGCTAGAGCTATCTGAGAAGAATTGAGAAATTGTTGTTGAAGAATTTGTTAATCGCGATCGCGAAGGGATGTACGCGATTGCGAGTAAAGAAGCATGGGTAGTGGACTTAATGTCAAATTTTGGACCTTTGAGATATTTATCCATATTTTGAGTTGGGGACCTCGGGATTTAGTGATTTTTGAGGTGATTTTCATCACACGGACTAGGGTAAGTGCTTTCTATTATTTCATGAATCTATCTTCGCTTTTGTCATTTAATTAAGGATTTCAAGAGAGAAATTGGGAAATTTTGCCTAAAGTTTCTTAGAGTGAATTTTTGAGTTTTGAACATCGATTCAGAGTCGGATTTGAGTGAAACTAGTTTGGTTGTACTCGTAACCGAATGGGTTGTTAGATTTTGTAAGTTTTGTTGTGTTCCGAGGTGTAGGCCCGTATTTGAATTTTTGCTTGACTTCGGGCTTTTGATTTGGGATTCGACCTTATCATTTGGAATTTTTTCCTTAGGAATTATTTGATGTATTTCAGTTGCTTTTGGCTAGTTTTGAGCCATTCGAAAGTTCGTACGTGCAAGATGGCATTTTTGGAGAATCGTTTGGCTTGCTCGGTATTGGATTTGACTTGTTCGAGGTATGTATTATGTGATTGATCTAGAGGTGACGCGCATGCTAAGTGTCGGGCGTGTGAGCGTGCATCATGTGAATTGTGATTTAGTCGATTCCATGGAACTATGTAGCTATCTTTTCTGAACATTTGTACTGAACTCTATGTGTTTAAGCACTCGAGTTGTAATTTATGCTAGAAATCATGTCTGGGCTATATGCTTATCTTATAGGGGCCCGCTAAGGTCATTTCTATTGTTGAGTTATTCGTTTACATTGCAATTACGTACTCAATCATACACATTCCTTTGCATATCATATCTCAGCCTCTCATAATATTTATTGATACATCACATTATCATTTTGGTCTGATTTTTCATGACATTGTAAGCCCGAGAGATTGGAGATATTGATGACTGAGCAAGGCGGACGGCCATATTGTGAAAATATTGATACTATAACACGTGACTTGTCAGTGCAGATCTAGATATTGTTACTATAGCACATGAGTTGCCTGCGCAGCACGTGAGTTGTCCATGCAGATCTAGATATTGATCCTATAGCACGTGAGTTTTCTGTGCGGTACGTGAGTTGTCCGTGCGGATCCAGATATTGATACTATAGCACGTGAGTTGTCTGTGCGGCATGTGAGTTGTTCGTGCAGATCAAAATATTGATACTATAGCATGTGAGTTATCCGTGCGGATCCGGATATTGATACTATGACACGTGAGTTATCCGTGTGGATCAGGCTTTATTGATTCATGCCAGGATTTGGTTATTATAGAGCTTGGGCTGGATCAGCCCCTCCAGAGTCTGCACATCCATAGTGGGCGCTGTTGCTAGCAGTTATTATCTTCGGGCTGGATCTGCCATGTACAATACTTAGTGACTGAGTATATCGAGTGATTGAGCGCGATGAGTGGAAAGTGTGAGACTGTGAGATTGAGTACTCCAAGAGTGTGAGTACATGAGTTCATCACTGAGATGCATCGTCTTGATATACATGCATAGAGATGCATTTCCTTCCGCTACCTGATTTTGTTGACATTCGTAATTTCGTTTGTATATTGACATGTAGGCAATGAAATGTATTTTCCTCAGGCTATCTCAAATTATGCGCCTTTTTGATCTTTAAAAATAGATTTCGGATATGACAGAATCTTTACTTAAATTTAATTTCCTATTCTCTATTACTTTAAAATAAAGTAAGATTTTGGTTATTAAACCTTATTGAATAAGACAAAAAATCCTAATTCTAGAATTTTAAATTAATTCAGATTTTACATAATTCTAATGCTTTTGTTATAACTATATGCATAACATATTTTGGTTGTTGAACTAATAGTCAAAGTTTATTACCACAACGCTTTTCAATGAATTTTTTATTTTTGAATTCATTAGAATGATTTTTTTTTTGCTTTTGCCAAATAAAAATGAAAGAAAGAAAGAAGTAATATACTTTGTTTAGTGTATCAGTGTCAACACTAATCTTCCGGAATCGGTATTTTATTGTGCTACTGTATATAATAGAAAAAAAAGTATCATTGGCTAACAAAGAATTTAACATTGTTATGATAGAGGGAGAAATGGAAGGACTCGATCAATCGTTTTGAGAATTAGTGTCCTGTTAAGTGTCTTAAGGTCTCGAGAAGCTTCATATTATATATTATGACTTGCGTGTGTGGTTGAGTTCGATTTTCAGATGATTCGGGATGGATTGGAAGAACAATTCTTGTTTTAGAAGCTTAAGTGGTTTGAGTTGACTAGAGTTTGACTTTTGGGTAGATGACTCCGGAGTGATATTTTGATGATTACAATAGCTTCGTATAGTGATTTTGGACTTAGGAATATGTTCAGATTTGGGTTTGGAGGTCCGTAGGTTGATTCGATGCATTTTGGCAAACATTGAAAAGTTGAAAGTTTGGAAGGTTGAGATGTTTGACCGGGAGTTGGATTTGTGGATATTCGGTTTGTATTGCGACTGTAGGAGTTGTAATAGCTCCGTTATTTCTTTTGGTATTT
This sequence comes from Nicotiana paniculata, assembly GCA_005239505.1. Lineage (NCBI taxonomy): Eukaryota > Viridiplantae > Streptophyta > Magnoliopsida > Solanales > Solanaceae > Nicotiana > Nicotiana paniculata. Next base: position 96,633 of record ML364189.1, on the reverse strand, counting down.
TGTGTGAAAAATTTTAGGCTATTCCAGGTGATTTGATATGATTCGACGTGAGTGATAGAAATTGAAAGTTCATAAGTTCATTAAGTTTTATTTGTGGTGCGATTCATAGTTTTGATTTTGTTTGATGTGATTTGAGCCCTCGACCAGGTTCACATTATGCTATGAAACTTGTTGGTATGTTTCTACAAGGTCCCAAGCTCCTCAGGTGTGTTTCGGATGGTCTATAGGCTACTTCTCCATGTTTTTGGACAGCTAAGTTGCTGGTGTACCTGTTGTTCTTCGAAATCGTGAAGATCAAGACGCGGTCACGAAAGGTTTCATTGAGCTTAGGTATTTTATTCACCGCAGAAGCGATCGTGGGCATGCATTCACGATGCTTTATCTGTCCCGCGTTCAAGTGAGTTATGCACACGGGTTGAGTTGGGTACAATATTTCACCCCAGACGGACGAACAGTTCGAGAGAACCATTCAAATATTGGAGGATATGCTTCGCGCTTGGGTTATGGATTTCGGGGGTTCTTGGGATCAGTTCTTGCCACTGGCAGAGTTTTCCTACAAGAACAACTACTAGTCGAGTATTCAGATGGTTCCTTATGAGGCATTATAAGGGAGGCGGGGTCGTTCGCTAGTTGGTTGGTTCGAGCCGGGAGAGGCTCGATAGTTGGGTATCGATTTGGTTCAGGATGCCTTGGAAAAGGTCAAGATGATTCGGGTCAACTTCGCACAACTCAATATAGGCTGAAGTGTTTTGTCGATCGGAGAGTTTGTGATGTTGAATTTATGGTTGGAGAGAAGGTATTGATCCGGATTTCACCCATAAAGGATGTGATAAGGTCCGGGAAGAAGGAAAACTTGAGCCCTAGGTATATAGAACCGTTGAGATTCTTGAGATAGTGGGTGAGGTGACCTACAGGCTTGCCCTGCCACATAGCTTATCAGCAGTTCATATAGTGGCACATGTCTCCATTATCCAGAAGTATCACGGTTATCCGTCCCATGTGTTAGATTTTAGATCAGTCCAGTTGGACAAGGATTTGGCTTACGAGGAGGAGTCGGTGTCTATTCTAGCTCGGTACGTCCGGAAGTTGAGGTTTAAGAGTTATCCTTAAATTAGAGTTCAGTGGAGAGGTCAGCCGATCAAGGAAGCCACATGGAAGTCCAAGTCCAACATGCGGAGTAGATACACACACCATTTTAGTAGTCTAGGTACTTTTTCTATGTCCGTTTGAGGACGAACATTTGTTTTAGAGGTGGAGAATGTGATGACCCGATAGGTCATTTTGAGATTTAACCTCTATTCCCATGTTTCGATACCTAGAATATCTTCATTTAGCATTCCTCGATTTGCGTGCATAGTACAAGTCTTTTTCCAAAAACTTTTATGTGAAAAAATTAAGAAATTATGAATTTTTGTCTTTAAAATGACTTGAGTTGACTACGGTCAACATTTTGTGTAAATGGACCCGGATTAGTGTTTTGACGATTCCGTTAGATCCGTATCGTGATTTGAGAATTGGGCGTATTCCCGGAATTGAATTTGGAAGTCCCTAACTTGTCTTGAGTCATTTTTCCAAAAACTAGCATTTTTGAAAGTGAAAGAATTACTAAGTTTGACCGCAAGTTGATTTCCTAACTAACCGGTTTGAATTTTGAAGTTAAAACGTGGGAATAGTTACGTATTGCTGTTTGAAACTTGTCTGCAAAATTTGGTTCAATTCGGACTGATTTGACATGATGCAGACGCTTAAACGTGATTCTACTGTTCTTGAGTTTCACTTTAAAAGTTCATTCATTTTGAGGATTGATTCGTAATTTAGATGTTATTTTCCTGATTTGATCACGCGAGCAAGTTCGTATGATGTTATTACACTTGTGTGCATGTTTGGTCTGGAGCCCGAGGGGTGTTAGTTTCAGATAGACTAAAGATTGATTTTGTACTTGGGAGATAGCTGATGCCTTCTCTATTGCTGGTGTAGTCTTCAGATGTCGCATTTTCGAGGTCTGGCTCCCAATTGCAAGCCTCACTTTTGCGAACAAGTCTTTTCATTTGCGAGCATGGGCTGGGGTTTGGAGTCTCGCATTTGCAAGAAGAAAGTTCGCATTAGCAAATGAGCAGTTGCCGCTTTTGCGAAGACAGAGTCGCATTTACGACTCAGTGTGTTCCTAGGTAACCTTTGCTTTTGTGAAGTATTGGTATGCATTAGCGAAGGCTGGGTTTTGCATTTGCAACCTGTGTGAGTCTGAGATAGTGTTTACTTTTGCGACACCTATATCACATTTTAGATGTTCCCAATTGCGAACAAAACATCATAATTACAACCTCGACAGTGACTTTAATCCATTTCTCTGTAATTACCCATTACATTTCATTAGATTTCAACATCAAATTTAGGATTTTCATGGTAGAAATTACGGATTTGAGTGGAATTGGGGATTTTTGTGGGTCGGATTTCGAAACAAATCACATAACCCAGCTCAGAGGCGAATTGTAATCGAGTTTTGGTCTGAATCTCAATTTAGACCAAGCGGGCTAGGGGGCTAAATTTTTCAAAAATGATTTAAATTGAACCTCTCTCATTTTTTGGTTGTTTATAAAGCTTATTTTGAATCGTTTGGTGAATGGTTTGCTAGATTTAGTTTGTTTGGAGGCTTGTTCAAAAAGCTAGTAACATGGAGTTGGTAGAGTTGAGATTTTTTTATCATGTCATCCTCCATTGCTTCATACAGTTACTCTCTTAATGTAGAACTTCTTGTGATTTTTGGTTGTTGAATTGCTGTTGTTGCTTGAAATTGTTTGGGGAGCGGGTTTCACATTGCAATGGAAATTGAAATATAATGAATTAAAATAGCAGAATAAGTATGGGTTATGATATTGGCAGATGATGATATGGTGGGATCGGATTGTGCGCCGCAACAGATTGTATGAATTTATATTTGGTGTGACTGATGGTTTTTCCTAGGTAATTGAGACGAGTCAATATGAACGGTTATTCTGGATTCTCTATTAGTTAGATTTGAGTTCGTTGATATGAATTAACTACTTTGCTTCCATACCTCTCTTTTTTGTTATTATTGTTATTGCGTACAGGTTAATGTAAGTAACCAACCTTAGCCTCATCACTACTTTGTCGAGGTTATGATCGACACTTACAGAGCACATGGAGTCAGTTGTACTCATACTACACTCAATACTTCTTGTGCAGATACTAGTGTTGGTCCAAACGACATTCAATAGACATGCTCATATCCAACTGTCTGTGAAGACTCAAGGTGTAGTTGCATGACGTCTGCTACCCTGAAGTCTCCTTCTACTTCATTTAACATGTTTATTTTGATTAAGCCAGTTATGATTATTGCATACCATTATCTGTAGTATTCTAGGCATTCATGTATTCATGACACTAATTACGAGATTTGTATTTGGATTTCTTCACTTATTAGCTTATTACCTTATTTCAGACTATTCAATTTTATTATTTTCATTCAATTTGGAAACTGTTAAAAATGGTTAATAGACATAGCTAACCTTGGCTTTCCTAGCTAGTGAAATTTTAGGTGCCATCACGGTCCTGAGGGTGGGAATTTCGGGTCGTGACAAGTGCCTAGTGGTCACGAGTCATGAGCTAGCTTAGTAGATTCTGGAGGATCAGTGCGACGACTTATGTATTTATCTTTCACATGGTATGGAGTTTTGGAAATTCACTTCTTTCTTTTTCTATTGTGCGATTTCATTCATGACTGAACAATTCTATTATTGTTTTCTCACAGATGACGAGAACATGCACAACATCACCAGTCCGACAGGAGCAGGAGCCCCATGTGGAATCTACTACCAGGGGCAGAGGTCGAGGTCGAGCCAGAGGTCGAGGTAGAGGCAAAGCTCAGCCTAGAGATTGAGCAGCAGCACCTGCAGTGGAGCCTTAAATTGATCACATGGAGGAGGTCCCAGGTCAGACCGTACCGGTCGAACTAGCTTAGGTCCCGGAGGGACTCATAGCTATTCTAGTGCTGTAGGACGCTCTAGTCCGGTTGGTGGGCCTTTTGGAGAGTGTGGCTCAGATCGGTGCATTTCAGGTGGTACCAGGCATTTCTCGGGCGGGGGGAGGGGGGGGGGGAGGAGCACAGACTCCCGCTACTCACACTCCAGAGCAGGTGGATCCCCTATATCAGACTCTAGTAGCCTAGTTAGTTGGGGAGGTTCAGCTGGTTGTTGTGGCACAGGCCGGTGATAGGACCATAATTTTTTCTGAGGCCTTGTTGAGGCTGGATAAGTTTACCAATCTCTTTTTTTTCATTTCAGCGGTCCACCTTACGAGGACCTACAAGATTACCTGGACCATTACCACAAGGTGTTGTGTAACACGGGCATAGCTGAGACCAATGTGGTCGACTTTGCAGTGTTCTAGATGACCGGTTCTGCCAAGAGATGTTGGAGAGATTATTTGTTGACCAGACCAACTGGTTCACCTAAACTCACCTAGGATTAATTTTCACAGCTATTTCTGGAGAAGTTCATTCCTTTCACTCTGAGAGAGGATTACCACAGACAGCTTGAGCGTCTTCAACAGGGCAACACGACCATCACCCAGTATGATACTTGATTTGTGGGCCTAGCTTGCCATGCCATTGTTTTACTCCTTACTAAGAGGGAGAGAGCGAGGATATTCATTGATAGACTCACCTTCAGTATCAAGCTACAGTTGGAGAAGGAGACTAGGCATGTTATTTCTTTTCAGAGGGCCGTAGATATTTCTAGAAAGATTGAGATGGTTTGTGATCAGGAGAGGGGGAAGGTGTGTGATAAGAGGCCTAGTAATTTTATTGGTTTTAGTGGTGCCTCGTATGGAGGCAGGGGTTCTTTTGGTAGGGGCTATCCTTCTAGGCCGATTCAGTCATCTCCTCAATGTAGCCCATACTACTTCGGGCAGCCATGGTTCTTATGGGTCTCGTCCTGAGCAGCCAGCATTCAGTGCACATTCAACTCCTATTAGTGTACCATCACTTCATAGTTACTACAATGGCTTTCGGACCGTCAGGGTCAGTCTTCATTTCAGCAGCCTCAGCAACCGAGGAAGTGCTATGAGTTTAGGGGCATAGGTCACATAAGGAGATATTGCCCTAGATTTTTGAGCAACAGATCTTATCATGGTTCTCGTGCCATCATACCGGCAATGGTTGCTCCGTCACTCAGATAGCTAGCTAGGGGCGGGGGTCAGATAGGTAGAGGTGGAGGTCATGCCATTAGAGGTGGAGGTCATGCCATTAGAGGTTGAGGCCATCATTCGAATGGTTTCCTGTGGGACGGAGGTCAGAGTGGTAGGGCCCAACCCCGTTCCTATGCATTCCCAGCTAGACTTAAGGCTGAGTCATCTGACGTTGTTATCATATGGAGGGGGGCTTCTAGCCATTCTACTAGCAAGGTTATTTCTTATGTGAAGGCGCGACATAGGTTCGAGAAGGGATGTCTATCATATTTGGCATATGTTCGTGATTCTAGCATGGAGATTCCTTCCATGGATCGGGATGCCACCCAACTGGGATATTGACTTCTGTATTTATTTGGCTCCGGGAACTCAACCCATTTCTATTCCACCATACCGTATGTCGCCACCTGAGTTGATGGAACTGAAGGAGAAGCTGTAGGATTTGCTTGATAAAGGATTTATTATACATAGTGTCTCACCTTGGGGTGCGGCCACATTGTTCGTGTAGAAGAAGGAATGCTCGATGAGGATGTGTATACACTGTCGGCAGTTGAACAAAGTCACTATCAAGAACAAGTATCCGTTGTCGAGATTGATGACTTATTTCTTCAGCTTCAGGGTGCCAAGGTGTTTTTGAAGATTAATATGAGATTTGGCTACCATTAGTTGAAGATTAGGGAAACGAATGTCCCTAAGAAAGCTTTCCGGAATCGGTATGGGCATTATGAGTTAATAGTGATGTCATTTGGGTTGAAATAAGACCCAACAAAATTCATGGATTTGATGAACCAAGTATTCGAGCCCTACTTGGATTCTTTTGTGATCGTATTCATTGATGATATCTTGATCTACTCCAGCAGTTGAGAGAAGCATGAGCAGCATCTTAGAGTTCTACGTCAGTCTCTAAGAGATAATCAATTATATGCCATGTTTTCAAAGTGAGTTTTGGTTGGAATATGTCGCATTTTTGGGGCATGTTGTATCTACATAGAGTATTGATTTGGATCCTAAGAAGATTGAGGCAGTTCAGATTTGGCCTACACTTACTTCAGCTATAGAGATTCGAATCTTCCTCGGTTTAGAAGGTTATTATCACCGGTTCGTGGAGGTGTTTTCACCCATAGCAGCCCCACTGACTAGATTGACCCAGAAGAGTGCTTCATTCAGGTGGTCGGATGAGTGTGAGTTGATATTTTCAAAATCTCAAGACTACTTTGACTACAACTCTAATGTTAGTATTACCCGTAGGCTAAGGATCCTACACAGTGTATTGTGAAGCATAACGTGTTCGGATCGGTGCAATGTTGATGTGGGATGGCAGGGTGATTGCATACGCGTTGTGGCAACTGAAGGTTCACGAGACGAATTACCCTATTCATGACTTGGAGTTGGCAACCATTATTCTTGCATTGATGCTTTGGAGGCATTACCTCTATGGAGTGTTATGTGAGGTATTCACGGATCATCAGAGTCTTCAATATCTGTTCAAGAAAAAGGATCCCAACTTGAGGTAATGAAGGTGGTTGGAGCTGTTGAAAGACTATGATATGACCATTTTGTATCATCCCAGAAAGGCCAATGTAGTGGCTGATGCCTTGAGTAGAAAGGCTGTATGGGTATCCTTGTATATATTCCAGCTGGTGACACCGCTTGCATCAAATGTTCAGGCATTGGCCAATCAGCTCGTGATGTTAGATGTTTTGGAGCCCAGTCTTGTTTTACCTTGCACGGTCTCTCGGTCTTCTTTGAATGAGTGCATCAGATATCATCAGTATGACGACCCCCATTTTCTTGTTTGCAAGGATACAATGCGGCACATTGATTCCAAGTAGGTTACCATTATAGACGATGAGGTTTTGCACATGCAGGGTCGGATTTGTGTGCCAATATGGATAGGCTTTGTGAGTTGATTCTTGAGGAGGCCCATGTTTGCGGTATTCCATTTATCCCGGTGCCGCCAATATGTACCAGGATTTGAGGTAGCAGTATTGGTGGAGGAGAATGAATAAGGATATTTTTGCATATGTTGCTCGGTGTTTGAACTGTCAGCAGGTAAAGCACGAACATTAGAAGCCTGTTGGTTTACTTCAGAGATTTGATATTCTTGAGTTGAAGTGGGAGCGTATTACCATGAATTTCTTTGTTGGGCTCCCGAGAACTCAGTAGAAATTAGACGCAGTATGGTTCATTATGGACAGGTTGACCAAGTCGGCACATTTCATTCCAGTGGAAGTTACATACTCATCAAAGCGGTTAGCTGAGATCAATAACCGCGAGATCGTCCATCTTCATGGTGTGCCCATGTACATCATTTCTGATCTTGGTACGCAGTTAACCTCGCACTTCTGGAGGGCCATACAATGTGATTTTTTCACACGGGTTGAGTTGCGTACAACATTTCACCCCAAACGCCGACAGTCCGAGCGTGCCATTAAAATATTGGAGGATATGCTTCGCGCTTGCATTACAAATTTCGGGGGTTCTTGGGATCAGTTCTTGCTGCTTGTAGAGTTTTCCTACAACAACAATTACCAGTCAATTATTCAGATGGCTCCCCATGAGGCATTATATGGGACGGTGTCGTTCGATAGTTGGTTGGTTCGAGCTGAGAGAGGCTCGATGATTGGGTATCGATTTGGCTTAGGATGCCTTGGAAAAGGTCAAGATGATTCAGGATCGACTTTGCGTAGCTCTGTCTAGGTAAAAGAGTTATGCCGATCGGAGAGTTTGTGATGTTGCATTCATGGTTGGAGAGGATATTGCTCCGGGTTTCACTCACAGAGGGTGTGATAAGGTTCGGAAAGAAGGGCAAGTTGAGCCTTAGGTATATCGGACCCATTGAGATTCTTGAGAGAGTGGGCGAGGTGGCCTAAAGGCTTCCCCTGCCAGCTAGCTTATCAGATGTTCATCCGGTGTTCCATGTCTCCCTGCTCCGGATATATCACGGTGATCCATCCCATGTTTTCTATTTCAGCTCAGTTTAGCTGGACAGGAATTTGACTTATGAGGAGCCGCCGGTGGCTATTCTAGCCCGACAAGTCTTGAAAATGAGCTTTAAGAGTTATCCTTCAGTTAGAGTTAAGTTGAGATGTTAGCTGATCAAGGTAGACACATGGCAATCCGTGTCTGACATGCGGAGTAGATGTGAGCATGTGATTTTTACTCACCATATCGTCCTATAAAAATCTCAATAAATCAATTGATTTTATGAATTTTTGTTGATTTTCAGTGATTAATTGTGAAGGATTTGTATTTTTTGGTTAATCCATAATTCATCTTTTTAAATTTTTTCAAAATTGCATCACTATTATCAAAGAATTATAAAGTTATAATTAACTAAATAATAGACGAGTGATGGTTATTTAATGTAATGTAGTTTTAATAAATAATTACTAAAATTAATCATTTTTATTCATTAAATTATAGATTAATTAGGAATATAAAATTGGTCGTGTTATTCTTGATTGATCTGTAAATAGGTGAAAAGTAAGGTCTAACTTAATTACTATATTTTTTGGATTAAATTAGATTTTAACTTAATTAGATTAATTAGTTTAATTAGTCAAGGAAGTCAAAATCGGACCTGGGCCAATACCCAAACCTAATCCCTATACACTCAACCTACCCAGCCCAATAAATCCCTCAACCCGGCTTGACCCTCACTTAGTCCAAACGACACCGTGTAAGAGGTGTCAATCCAGTCGTTGATCTTTCCAGATCCAACGGCTGAGAACTATCCGATCCCTAAACTATATATATGTCCAAACCACACCCCACCCCCTCATTTCACCAAAGCCTCACACCACCCCCCTGTCCGTCTCTTTCTCATCTCTCTAAACCACAAACCCTAGACGCCACCCTCCGCCCTCCGGAAATCGCCTCCGGCGGCGGAGCTTCTCTAAAGACCACCAAATCTTCACCAGGTGATCCCTATGACCTCCTCAATCCCGTCCGAACATTGATTTTCACAAAAAATAGCCCAGTTATGAGTAATTTCTGATCTGAAACTAGAGGAACCCTAAATCGTGCTAATGACAACTCCAAGCGGCTCTGTGACTCAAACTCACATGAGTCGATGGCTCTTGACAAGAGCCGTTGATTCATGTGAGTAAGGGTCACTTTTGAAGGTCGCCAGGGTCCGGCCAAACTCCGGCATGTCGTCGTAGTATCCCCCTTTTCCTTTCTATCTGTTTCTTTCCTGATTATTACATGAACATGCCTAATCATTATTGTATTATTGCATCCCTGTTTAGATTAGCTTCTTCCTTTTTTTTTCTCTCTTTTTCTTCTTCTTTTATTCTGTCCCAGATCTCTCATATTTGTTTACGTGTTTTTTTCCTTGATTAATGCAAAAACCTGAATGTATTTCATTCTTAATTCGTTAGTAATTAACCTAGGTTTTTGTCACTATTTCATATGTATGCTCATTTCTCTTTCCTTGATCCATTTAGTTAATTGATTCTGTCTATGTGCTTGATTAGGTAGCCGAATAATTTGTTTTAGATTTAAGATTCAAATATGTCCATCACAGTCATATATTTGTTCTTGGTCAGATTCCTTTTGAATATCATGACTGATAAGCTTATTTCTTATGAGTTTGTTTGGCTATGAATTCGTTTAGTCAATTAGTTCATTTTGATATTCATATAGATTGTCTAGAGTTCTTTGATAGTTAGTTTTACCTAACCTACTGTTTCATTAATAAAACTTTGATCCTAATAGGTTAAATTACTCCGAGGCTTGGGTCATTAATTAGGTGAAAGTTAATCTCTAGTTTAATGTTAGGCAACTACAATATTTAGTTTCCTAATAGCCTATTTGAGTAATTAGGCTGATATTTGAACCAATAAAGGTGACTAAATTCTTAGATTTCCTTAGTTGATAGTTAATTAGTCAAGTCTAATCGAACTGAAATGGGCCAATTAACCTAATTCCTAATTAAGATAATCAATTAGGGTTAACCAAAGTAATTTGTAAAATCAATTAACCTAAATCTAAGGAATTTGAACTAATTAGTATAATTTAATCAATGACTAATTAACTCTAGGCACTTAATCAATTAACCTTCAACTAGTTTGACTCAACCATAGTTAAGAATAACTAATAGCTAAACTAATTACATAACTAGGGTTAACTAACAAAACTTTAAATAATAACCCAAGTGAGTATAACCTTGATTACCTAATGGTAAATTCAGGGACTCCAAGGGGTACAATAGGTAATGTGGACTTAGGAAATCAGAATTTTAAGGGTAAAAGAGTCTTTTAATAGGTAAGAATGTTCTAGAATAGGGGCAGCTGTCCCAAAGATAAAGGTGACAGCTGCCCTATGTACTATTTTGGTACTATTTTTCAGTATTGGATAGGGAATATTCAGAAGAATATCCCATTCCCAAATATCCTATAAATAGACCCTCCTTTTAGAGATGGGGTTAGATTTTTTTTTACACTTTTGAAGTGCTGGGATACAGAATCCTTCCCATTTTCAGAAATACTGTCTCCACTTAAAAGATTTTGAAAAGAAGAGTACTATTAGAAAAAATCTGGGTTTCGTTTTGGAAAACAAGTTCATAAGTAGATGTCCTAGTTCAGTTGCTATCTTCTCCTTTTCTGAATTTTGGGTTTCTGGAAGTTCTTCCTTTAAACATCCACACTCAAGATTTCTGGGTTTATTCTTGCTGGACTGTTTGGTTTTCTTTGGGTTTTCTGTTTGTTGTTGCTGATCTCTCTTCCTTCTTGCTGCTATTGTTCCTACTTACCTTTATTTGATCAAGTCTCTTTGTTGTTTCTCTCTTAAAAGATATGTATTAACTCATCTTTTCTTAATGAAATTTCTTGAATTGGAATCTTCTTCTTCTTCTCCCTCCTTAAATTAGTTATCATTGATGACTGCGGATATCTCTCCTTCTTTATACACATGTGACAGTATAGATGTTTATTAGCATATTAATGAACCTCTTGAATGTGATAAATACTGTTTGTTTTGTTGCTATCTCTTTGCTGAAATGTTCTGTATATTTCAGGCCAAATGTATATAAATATGGTAAATAATCATAGTTCTATATTAAAAAAATTAGGCTGCACTAAGGTGTAGAATCTGACCTTCTCTATGTTCTGGCTCTCTCTATAAGTGTGAAGAAAATATGCTTTTCAATTGAGTCTCTTTGGTCAATAAAGAGATTCAACAAGAACATCTCTAGATAGGTTAGTATTAGTACTAGGGTAGATGAATTTGACATGTTAATGGTCAAATTCACCCCATGATAGTGCATAAAAGTAGTATAAATGGCTTGAAATTCATCCTTTAAAGGGTATACAACCTTGTAGTTAAGGAAGGCTGTAGAGTAAAGAATCTGAACCCTTGTATGGTCTGATTCATTCTCTAAAAAAAGCCAAGAATAGTCAAAGTGTCCAAATGAATACTGGTTGAAGTACTGGTATGGTTGTTAAAAAATGGAAAACAAGATTGCATCTGTGAGTTTGAATCAAACTCTCCCTCATAGTCAGATTCAATCTAAGAAAAAATGCATAAAACATGTTGCCTTTCCTTCTGCTGAATCTGTAATTACTTGTTAAAAATCTGACTGTTCATTTATATGTGATTATAGCAGTAGAATTATCGCTCAAAGGCTTCTGTGATTAATTCCATATCCATGAAGTCATAATAGAGTCATTAGATAGCATTAAAGGGCAGTGAATCTGACCCCTTAATGGTCAAATTCACCCCATAAGATGTTTATATATGTTGGGTTGGACGACTTAGATCTTATGTCAATATGGAAGAAGCATGTAAAGGGTTGAATCTGATCTCTGTAATGATCAGATTCAGTCTCTTACAGTTCACATGAGTTCTGTATGGTCCAGTTGGGACTAAAAGCTGAAGAATACAGATCCTAAAGCGTGAAAGTTGTTGGCTTGCACAGGAGCAGCAGCTAACCTTGTTCCTTTTATTTTCTTCTTATTATTAGAACTTATTTATGTAATTTATGAACAATGTAATAGCGTAATTACAGCCTTTTGTATATACTTTTAGTTGTAATAAGGACTGGACTATATTAAAGGGTGTGAATCAGTTGTATTCCCAGTAATGTCTATCATGATTGTTAGGGAAACTAGAATTTCAGGCCCATTGATGGTGTTAAATAATTTTCTGTTGAATGGTATGAGGAGTATCAACTCTTTTCTTTAAAAATATACCGAATAATCTTAATTTAAGAGGCTTCGTTAGTTTTACCCTTTTTTGCAAAAGTCGTTCCTTCACGGAAACGAGGTTACAAGGTCCACATTGTGTCCGTAAGTAGTATATAAGTACTCATTTATGGCATATAGGTCGAACGGCAAAGGAATCTGATGCATTGTATTTGCAACTCAAATCTGCCTCTTTTATTACAATGCAAATGATAAACGTTTTAACATATCTGCTCCTGGTTATTCAGACTATTCAAATTCGAATCCTATCAAAACTAGCCACAATTAGGATTGGCCAAAGAGTTGAAACAAATTGGGCTAAAATATGGCCATAACCCAAAAATCTCGTCCTTTAGGCTAGAAAATTTGATCTAGACAGAAAAAATACTTCTTTTAGTTTGAGATTCAATAGGAAGTACCAATATTACCATATATCTACACTCGGGAGTGGCAACTCGTGCCCCCGACCCTCAAACTATAAACAACTAATAAACACGCACATAGCAACCACATGTGCGTTTCATGTGACGTGTTTTCCATGTGCTCAAAAACAACAAGTGTACGCCATCGTAACTTGTCCAAGATAAATCCATAACGTCATAATCTATTGATGCGAGACTAAATTGCATAATTTAACATGTGATATACCTTACATTTTATGCGCATTAATGATAAAATTACACTTGTTATGTGCTTAATGGAGTTTATTTCATGTGTAGGTGAAGTGGAGATGGAAACGGAGCTAAAAGGATGCAAATACGTCGAAAAATACGCGAAAGGAGACACCCGGGCGATAGCCGGGCGACAGAGCCAAACAGCCTGACCCTGCCTGGCGTTAGCCAGGCGTTTGGGCTGAAACGCCAGCCCCACCCTGGCGTTAGCCAGGCTTTTGGGCTGAAACACCAGCCC
>ML364189.1:0-83130 GCA_005239505.1 Nicotiana paniculata | reverse complement strand
TTTAGCTAATTTCGTGTGGAACCCGTTGGGGAATAAACTTCTTTTGATATTAATATAGTTTTGATTGGTTGATTAAACATTGTTTAACTACGTTCTTGTTTGTTGTAGTTGATTGAAGGGCCCTCAATTAGCTGTGCCTATTTATTATGTATCTACTTGAGAGAGAGTGCATATTTAGGTAATTGTTTGAACAACACCACTCCCAGAGTATAGACGAAAGTCATAACCGAGGGTTTAGAGGTTGGATTAGAGATAACGATACTTCGGGTGCAATCTAAGTGAACTGTAATGCAATCTAGCTAGCGTAACTTGAGAGAGTGCGTCTAGTAAATTATCATAATTACTTGAGAGAGATTTATGGTAGATAGAGCGTTCATGATTGATAGAGACGATTAATCAAGCTATACGAAGTATCCGAGAAGTAAGTTCACCAGCGGGGGAAACTATAACCGTAGATTTTATTATAATTGTTTATACCTTAGTATAGTTAATATTTACTTTTAATATTTAGTATTAGTAACTTAAACAACATCAGGTGACAGCTGAGTACTAATTGAAACAACCTGCTTGATACGTCAATTCCCTGAGGGATCGACTCTGGGCATAATGCCCCAGGATTATATTTGCAACGCCCGCTTAGTCTTCTACAAGACATAGTTGAGCGTGATCATCTATCTTAAAACTAAAGTACTCTTTCAAATAGAAAACATAAAGAATAATCAAACATCGCCTCAAATAGGCACTATAAAACCGTCATGACCATAGTCTTGACTACTTAATCTACACTCGGGTGCGACAACTCATGTCCCCGTCTTCAACTTCAAACTATAATAAAAATCACATGTTGTAATTGCGGGTGCATTTCATGTGGCTCAATTATAATGTGTCCAAGAACAAATAAGTGTACGCTATCGCGACTTGTTTCAAGATAAATCCATAAATATTAAAAGCGGCTAAAAGGTGAAAAAGGCTAAAAAGCACAATAGGTTTAAAATATGTAAATAATTAGGCAAAATATTAAGAGTTAAGTGAACGTGCTAGAACTACGGAACTCGGGAATGCCTAACACCTTCTCCCGGGTTAACAGAATTCCTAACTCGGATTTCTGGTCGCAGACAAATTAAAACAGAGACAAAATTTCCTCGGTTTGGGATTTTTAAAATAACACGGCGTCCCGGAGCATCGTCAAAAATTCGGGTGGTGACTCTGAAATAAATAATAAGTCCCAAAACCGAATAATGTTACTTTAATTGGAAAAACTCCCTTATTACCCTTCGTTAACCCGGGGGTAGTGGAAAAAGGAGGTGTGACAGCTCTAGCGACTCTGCTGGGGAACGAACCCAGAATCTCTGGTTCAGGGTTCAAGAGTTCGAGCTTGAAATAGACTGTTTTATTTTGGCTTTGTTATCTGATTTTTACATGTTTAACCCTAACGTACTAAATGTCACTTTTACCGCTTTGATATTATCTGAACTTTATATAAATTATGTCGAAACCCTTTTCTCTCTGAGTCTTCTAAATCATCTAGGAAGTGTGCACTTGTATGACTTCTTTTCTATTAGAGTCATATCCAAATTTTAGAATGAGGTACGGATAAGTTGCAAAGCCGGTGAAGCTTTTGTATTCCCGGTATGCTTCCCCGACCTCGGCTTGAGCTGTCCGCTCGGGTAAGCCTGGTCTAGAACAAAACCCCAGATTTAAACCAAGAATAACAGAACCTCATGCCGAATCCCTAGTAGGAACACTTATCTGCATCATGTGAATTTGACTTAGGGGGCTCCACATATGGGTTGAGTCCGTCTAGGACAGGTGTACCCGGAATGAAAGACTACCCTGATGCATCTTACTTGTTACGCATGCATTCATTTGTCTCAGCTTGTATATTGACCGGCTAAACCAAAAAATAAACAAAAAGAAAAGCTCAAGAGTGAGGTAGGATAGAGAATTCACCCTGTTTTGGAAATCCTGGTATTTATCCCGAAACTCTGCCAAAATTTATGAAAAGATATATAAAACAAAATGAGTGGGTGTATATTTTTAGTCAATCAGGATTTTCCTGAACTACGCTTTGTTTGATTCTCACGGCTGTGGGATACGTTGGAAACCCTCATCGAGTCCAACTCCATTTTTAAAAAAAATCAAAAGGGTATATCCCTAAATAAAATTAGGTGACCCCATCATAGCCTGATCGCCTAAGTAGGGCGTCGGAAGGCCGTTTTGCAAAAGTGGCCGCCTGGGTTTTGTCTTTAAATTTCGCGAGCACAACCTTAAAGGGGCCGTATTCGCAAGGGTGGTCCATTTTTCTTTATTACGAAACCCTTTGCCAAAATGACACTTTTCAAAAAAATTTCTGTGGTCTTAATTAAAAAACGAATGTGCAGGATGAATACATTTGAAAACATCCCCTTCAGGGCAGTCGAGGAAATCCCTCTAGGACTCCATATGTGGTGGAGAAACTTGGGGGAAACCAGTAGAAAGTCTGTTATGAAAGCTTTAGGGGGACTTACTGGCCTTTTAAAGATCAAGCCGAGGTTGGATATCATCGAGGCTCTAGTACCGTTTTGGGATCCCGCCCATAATGTATTCCAGTTTTCAGAGTTTGAATTGACGCCCACGCTGGAGGAAATAGCAGGGTATGCTGGTCTCAATGACAATCTTAGAAGTCGGTACCCAGTGGCACCCAGGGCTGTGACTCCCCACAAGTTTTTGGATCTGTTGAACATTAGCCGGGACGTCCAAGACCCACACTTGTCCGAAGGCTTCTGCACTTTCTACTTTATTTACAAACGTTATAGAGATCCCCAGGGTTATGAGGCTAACAACACTGGTCTAACTCACAAAGATCAGGCTAAATGGGAAGCCCGCCGGGGGCTAGCTTTTGCGGTAGCATTCTTGGGCACCTTGATCTGCCCAAGAAATGACGGATGCATAGACATTGGGCTTGTGGGAATAGCAGACTTCATGATGAAAAAGTCCAATGGCACACTTATACCAATGGTCTTAGCCGAGATTTACCGTGCTCTGACAATTTGCAAATCTAGGGGAAAATTCTTTGAGGGGTGCAACCTGCTCCTACAAATCTGGCTGATCGAGCCCCTCTGTCACCGTCCAGGCTATATGAACTACAGTTTAACCGATTTGAACTGCATCGAGGAACATAGTACTAGGGTAAAAGGCCACTAATTCCCTGAAGGAACGGAAGCCTGGCACTCATACTTGAGCTCACTGACTGCCAACCAAATCGAGTGGACGTTCGGGTGGCTCCCTCTCAGCGAGGTTATCAATATGTCCGCTGAGTTTTGCTATCTCTTGTTAATGGGCCTGCAAAGCATTCAGCCATATGCCCCGCACCAGGTCTTATGCCAGTTGGGGAGACAACATGGTGTTCCCCATGATGAGGATTTAAGCCAACAAGCCATCCAGTATGCCCAAGAGCTGCATTTCCTGAAGGCAGGGTCCGTCAAATTTGGAACGAGTGTAGGTTTTTAAAACCTCAAGCTCGAGTGAGAGACTTATCCAAAGGGGAAGTGGATCCCGCCTACACCTCTTGGTACGGAGTAAGAGTCAGGGAGCATCAAGAGCAGGAACGACCCGCAAAGAGATCCCACGTACAACAATTCACCGAGCAAACTCAAGAGCATTGGGCTTGGTTAGGAAAAGAGAACATCTACCGAGCCACCATAAGCAAGTTGGAGCCCCAGGTCAGGGAAATCAAGTTCAAAAATTTTTTACATACTGCCTCGTCACCTGATGTCACGAATGCGAAGATATGACTCAGACCACTTTTCTCAGCAGTTATGATCTTCGTAAAGGACGACCTTTACCGCCTCCGACAAGACATAGCACGCAGGCCCGTGGAAAGGCCGAATGATGCCCCACAGCCCCTGGAGCAACGGAAGCACTAATGTATTCTTGATATTTTCGAGTCTGTACTCCACTTTTCTAGTAATAGTCATGTGTTGAGTCCACAACTAGTTTTTTTATTTTAGAAAATATGTGCCAAGTCTGTTTTGCAAACTCTGTAATTCCAAAAATGGGCCGCCAGCTTTCTGTAATCAAAAGTGTTTAGTTAATAAATGGAAATTTTTAGAATGAACCTTTTAGAAAAATAATATATGTATCTTTTTGGGTTTTGCTAGCATGAACTACGTGATGATCTGATTCACACGACGTCGTGATATGTAGCGGAAGCAATAACAAAGGAAAGGGAAAAATAATAAAAAGAAAAACAAACCGAGAGATAAAGCCAGGATGAAATACACAACTGTGGCAAAAACATATAGATAAGCATCAGGTGCATTGCATACCCCGTACGTGCGATTACCTATGTGTTAAATGTTTTAACCTAACATTTTGTTGGTTCAATCTAAAAGGTATTTTAAGGTGGTTGGTTTTGCGGTAACCTGGCTTCCCATCCTTACTTCACTAGATCAAAAGGGAGCATAGAAATGACGTCTGAAAGTCACTTGCCAATCGTCAACTCTTCCGTGGAAGACCTAAATCCATCCATCCCAACATCTGAGTCAGCAACAGCTGAAGAGAACAGGACTCTGCGTTGCCGCATGCTGGAAATGTGGGACGCATGGTCCAATGGTAGGGAACCGCCCAGTACCATCCCGGGTTTCCCAGAGATAATCCCCAGGGCAGGAGGGACGTCCAACATCTCCATAAGCTACCCAGCCACGCCATTTGGATATCCAAATATGTCAGATCACTTTTCCGGAAGGCCTTATGAGGTTCGCCCCCAGGCTTTGTTTTCTGGTGTGTCTTCCAACATTTTCACCGCACCACCAATCTCCTCCACGGCCCCACCAACTATCTCCGGGCCAAGTTTCGAGCCGCCAGCATTCACATTCCAAACACCATCCGTCCACCAGGATACCGCTCATGCTACTCCCAATGCATATCCCCAACAAACTCAGCCTGAGTTTATTTTGGGACAAGATAAGAAAAGCATCGAGAACGAAGAAATAACTCGAAAAATGAAGAGTATTGAACAAGGTCTCAAAAATATACAGGGGCTGAGCGGGCAGGGAAGTGTCTCATATGCAGATTTGTGCATGTTACCGCACATCCATCTGCCTCTCGGGTTCAAAACCCCCAAGTTAGAAAAATATGACGGACATGGAGACCCCATAGCCCATCTGAAAAGGTACTGCAACAAGCTCAGGGGAGCAGGTGGGAAGGAGGAACTTCTCATGGCATATTTTTGAGAAAGCTTGACGGGGATTGCATCAAAATGGTACATGGACCAATATATATCCCGTTGGCACATATGGGATGACATGGCATGGGACTTTGTCCGACAACTCAAATACAATGTGGACATCGCTCCCGATAGGAACTCACTATCCAATCTCAAAAAGAAACCCACAGATTTTTTCAGGGAGTACGCCATCAAATGGCACGAGCAAGCCCCCAGGGTCAAACCTCCGATGGATGAGGTTGAAATGGTCAGCGTTGAAATGTCCGCCATAGGCAAACCATTTGCATAAGCAATTAAAATTGGAGAAATGGTGGAGAATGGTCTAAAAACTGGTCGTATCCTGAGGAAATCTGCCATAAGAGCAACCTCTCAGGCCATCGAAAGTGGATCCGAGGTTGCAGCCAACAGGAAAAATAAAGAAGAAGGGGACATGATGGTTTCCGATGTCAGGAAAACTCGACAATACCCACGCCCATTTCCCAAAGCTTCCCAACATTACTATCCTCACCAAGATACAGCTTATTCTTCGCCCCCTTTTCCCTATGCGGTAATGAGCGCTCAGCCACATCCCAGGCCGCCACAACAATACAATCAGAATAGAACTCCACCCCCCAAAAATAACCATCATCCCCCAACTCCATATAATCAACGTCCTACTTAAAACAGCTACCCGTACAATGCCTACCCCCGAGAGCCGCCAAGGAGACTTAATTTCACTCCCATCGGAGAGCCGTATTGTAGCCTCTTCCCAAAGTTGGTCCAGATGGGACTCCTGCAACCCGTACTTCCAAACGGGAAGAATCCCCAATCACCATCATATAGATGGGGTACCAGTTGTGCTTACCATTTTGGAGCAGAAGGCACGACACGTAGGATTGTTGGAACCTCAAAACGGCCGTGGAAAGCCTTATAGAACAAAAGAAAGTGGTTTTAAGGGACGAAGAAGCTCCCAATGTGACAAACAATCCACTGCTCATCATCGGCATGATTTGCGAGGACCAGGATTTTGATCCAGCTCTAAAGGCCATCATCACTATCGCAGATGTAGAAAGAAAACCCAAGATGGCACCCAATCCAGCTAAGGAGATGAAAAAGACTAACCCCGTCCACCAGGTCACGTAACAGACTGAGACTGGGACAAATAAGGGACCCTCTAAAGATGCTGTCCTTTACATCCCCAAGGCACATAGGAAAGAACAAAGTTTGTTGAGCCCTCCCAGAAGGTTACAATTCAACAGGGCAATAATGAATGGCTCAAAAATGTATGTCCCGAAGGGGACTTATGCGGCGCGGGGGCAAATAGTTTCACCTAGGCTGAACGAACCCGTGGTTATTAGCCGCGCGTCGAAAATCCCATGAAGAATACTACTGCCGTCCCATGGAATTACAACTCCATTTAATAACTAATTACTAAAACTAATCATTTTTATTCATTAAATTATAGATTGATTAGGAATATAAAACTGGCCGTTTCATTCTTGATTAATCTGTAAATAGGTGAAAAGTAAGGTCTAAATTAATTACTACATTTTTTGGATTAAATTAGATTTTAATTTAATATGTTTAATTAGTCAAGGAAGTCAAAATTGGACCTGGGCCAAGAAATACCCAAGCCGAATCCCTATACACTCAACCTACCCAGCCCAATAAATCCCTCAACCCGGCCTGACCCCCAATTAGTCCAAATGACACCGTTTAAGAGGTGTCAATCTCAGCCGTTGATATTTCCAGATCCAACGGCTGAGAACTATACAATCCCTAAACTATATATATGTCCAAACCACACCCCACCCCCTCATTTCACCAAAGCCTCACACCCCTCCTATTCGTCTCTCTCTCTCATCTCTCTAAACCACAAACCCTAGCCGCCACCCTCCGCCCTCCGAAAATTGCCTCCGATGGTGGAGCTTTTCTAAAGGCCACCAAATCATCACCAGGTGATCCCTACGGCCTCCTCAATCCCGTCCCAATATTAATTTTCACAAAAAAATGCCCAGTTATGAGTAATTTCAGATTTGAAACTAGCGGAACCCTAAATCGTGCTAATGACAACTCCAAGTGGCTCTGTGACTCAAACTCACATGAGTCGATGGCTCTTGATAAAAGCCATCGATTCATGTGAGTAAGGGTCACTTTTGAAGGTCGCCATGGTCCGGGAAAACTCCGGCAAGTCGCCGTAGTATCCCCATTTTCCTTTCTATCTGTTTCTTTCCTGATTATTACATGAACATGCCTAATCATTGTTGTATTATTGCATCCCTGTTTAGATTAGCTTCTTCCTTTTTTCTCTCTCTTTTTCTTCTTCTTTTATTCTGTCCCAGATCTCTCATATTTGTTTACGTGCTTTTTTTCCTTGATTAATCTGAAAACCTGAATGTATTTCATGCTTAATTCGTTAGTAACTAACCTAGGTTTTTGTCAATGTTTCATATGTATGCTCATTTCTTTTTCCTTGATCCATTTGGTTAATTCAAACGGCAAGGCCGTGGTTGAGTGATTGCTTGAATTGCAGAGTGAGGTAAGTGTTGTGTCTAACATTGATTTGAGGGAATTATGGACCTTGTATTTCTTGTTATGTGCATTATGTGAGAAATGACATATATGCGAGGTGACATGTTTATATGGGCCGTTGTATTACTTGTTTCCATGCTTTCGTTACTTCTCTGTGTATCTTGTTACATGCTTTAATTACTACATGCTTATTTGACTTCCATGCCGTGATTGCTATTTGCCATTTAGCTATATTGTATTAAATTGTCCGCCCCTTGCATAATTTCATGCTTAATTTCTACTTGCCTTTAATTGTTTTCCTTGCATATTTATATTGTCCCATGTCTTGCTTGTCTTATAGTTTCGTGACAATTGTTGTCTTCAATAACATAGTTTCTTTTTTACGAATTGTTAAATGGATAGATATCGTGGAGTTGGTAAAGTTGAGATACTCGAGTTGTTCGAGAATTTTTTTGTCATGTTATCCTCCATTGCTTTATACATTTACTCTCTTGATGTACAACTTCTCGTGATATTTGGTTGTTGAATTGCTATCGTTGCTTGAAATTGTTTGGGGAGCGGGTTGCACGGTGCAACGGAAGTTGAAAGATAATGAATTGAAATGGCGAAATAAGGATGAATTATGATATGGGAAGATGATTATATGGCGCCGCAACGGATTATATGAAGTTATATTTGTTGTGACTGATGGTTTTGCCTCGATAATTGATATGAGTCTATTTAACTCGTTATTCGGGACTCTCTGTTAGTTGGATTTGAGTTCGTTATTATGAATTAATTGCTTTACCTCCGTTCATGTATTTTATGTTATTATTGTTATTGCGTACAAGTTAATGTAACTTACCTACTGTAGTCTCATCCTTACTTTGTCGAGGTTAGGCTTGACACTTACACAATACATGGGGTCGACTGTACTTATACTACACTCTGCACTTCTTGTGCAAATACTGGAGCTGGTCCCAGCGGCGTTCAGTAGACTTGCTCGGATCTAGATGTCAGTGGAGAGCTAAGGTATATCTGCACGGCTTCTGCAACCCTTAAGTCTGCTTCTACTTCATTTTAGTTGTTTATTTTGATTCAAACGGTTATGTTTATTTCTGAACACTATCTGTAGTATTCTATATGCTAATGTATTTATGACACCTATTACGGGATTTGAATTTTGATTTCGTCACTTATTAGCTTATTACCTTATTTCAAACTATTCAATTTAATTATTGTCATTTAATTTGGAAATTGTTAAAAAATGTTAATAGGCATAGCCAACGTTGGCTTACCTAGCAAGTGAAATTGTCACGACCCAATTTCCCTCTGTTAGGTATCGTGATGGCACATAGTCTGAAGAATTAGGTAAGCCTATCATCTTCTGAATAGCAACAATAATAAAGTAACAACTAATAACTTCTGAAATGAAATTCTCTATAAAATTTATATTTTCCATAGAACCGGTAGTAAAGGTCATAAGCTCTACATAGTTTACTACAACTTCTTAATATGATTGTTTATAAAGAAGTAAAAACAATGTAAATACATAATAGGAAGGTGACTCTGAAGCCTGCGAACGCAGCAACAGGTTTACCTTGAGTCTCCAGAGAAATAAACCGTGCTGCTAGCTATGACCAACAGACTTCGAAGTACCTGGATCTGCACAAAAATGTGCAGAAGGGTAGTATGAGTACACCACTGCAGTACCCAACAAGTATCAAAACAAACCTTAGTGTAGTAGTGACGAGGAACAGTCAAGACACCCACTAGGTCAAATAACCTGAACAAATGTAAATATAAGAACAATAGAGTATGATATCTACATGAAAACTACGCGATATGGCTAACAATACAGTAATTGCAATAATAAAAAAAGACAACAAGTATAAGTGGAATACCAAAATAATGACGCAGAAGGATAAACAGAAACACAACCTAAATCCAAAATCACAGATACAGAAAGGACATGTAATAACTCAACAACAACGACCGTTTTCACATAAGGATTTAGTCAATAAACTCCATGAGGTACCGAACTTTGGGCTAATCACACTCACGGGTTTCAATACCTGAACCCTAACACTTGGCATCAAGTTCCCTCATTACACCTCATAACCAAACTGACAACTCACATGCCAAATAAAGCCATTCTCATATACAAGGAAAGTAAACAAGGGTATGTATCTATACTCAACAATAACAAGGAAACCCCTTAATCCGATAAGAGTGCTTAGCTATGTGTATGCTTGTGCATGTGTCCTAACATATTTCAAACCAGCTAGTAAACATAAGAGAAAGGAACAGACAACTCGTAGAATGTTTTCTTAGAACTTTCACAAGATACAACTCACAAAGGTAAGCATACCACTACGAAAATATCAATAACAAGAATGCCCCCAGGCTATCATAAGTCATCACAATCCCTGACACATCCCACCTTGTCTAGCCACATGTGCAATAGTAAAGAAAGTGCCCGTCTTGTCTGGCCACACGTGTATAATAATGTTTCCCACTTGTCTCGCCACATGCGCAACCCCCCTCCCCCACAAACACACGCATATATATATATATATATATATATATATATATATATATATATATATATCTTGAATTATAACACCACATGTGCAAATATCAATAGTTACAACAGAAAGGCAGAAACCTCATGCAACCCCATATCAACAGCCACCCGGTAGAACCCTCGTGCATCACAATAACAACAACCGCATGACAGAAACCTCGTGCATCACTACAACAAGTACAACATATAAAATGACAATAATATAAAGTACGGTAAGTGAATCAACCCAAGATCCCCTGATCGCAAGAAATGGTAGAACTAGTTCAGCACGAATAACCATAATAAAGAATACTAGGCGTATTAAGAAGAACTCAACAAGGAAGAAAATAATACGTAACAATAGTCCCACATGTACGTTTCAACTACAAGAAACTAACATGATTCAAATAATTCCAAATAAGGGCAAGTCCATTGAGGCATATGGTATTTAAGCTTCTTTTAAGTTTGGACAATTACGGAAGAGTTACAACTTATTCAAATAATAGTAGGCCGCATGAAGATAACCATAACCTCAATTAAGGGGGAACATTTACAAAAGGGATAACTACAACTTTGAATAAAGATAAGCAGTTAGGGAAAGATAACATGGCAATGGAAGAGATAACAATTTCAATTATGGTACATATTAATCAAGTAAAACAATAAGGGTGGAACATGAAGCAATAGATTCTAATTAAGCAGGTAGAGGTGAGACTAGTAATCATGGAACGTAATCATAACAAGAACAACTGTATATTCAATGAATACAAGGACTTAGGAACCCTAAAAGTCCAATTTCAACAAATAAGTCCGAGCACATACTTACACCTTGCATACACTAAGTACAATCAACATAGAAGACTCAAATCCTATGTAGTAGTTCCCCCAGACAAGGTTAGGCAAGATACTCACCTCAAAGAAGACAAACCGGTACTCTAAAATGAATTCGAGTTAAATGACCTCCGGACGGGTGAAATCTAACCAAAATAACTTCAAAGCCCAAATAAAACTTATAAGAAACTAGTCCGGATCATAAAGCCTCAATCTTTATCAAAATCTAAAAAACGATCCCAATAGTCGACCCCCGAGCCCGCACCTCGGAACCCGAAAAATTTCACAAAACCCCAACACCCATCCCGATACTAGTTCAACCATACTGAAATTATCAAATTACGATAGCGATTCATCCCTCAAATCAAGATTTTTCATTTTGAAAACTTTCTTCAAAAACAACTATTTTCTTCAACTCAAAAAGCAAATTAAATGATAAAAATGAAGATAAAATCATATAATATAATAAATACTAGGTGAAGAACACTTAACCATTCGGTTTTCTAGAAAAACCCAAAAAGAAGCTCCCAAAATCGAGGTCTAAAACTCTAAATATCAAAAAAATGGCCAAACCCTCGACTTATATGATTCTGCGCAGCACTTACGCTTGTGCGGACAAATAAGCGCATCTGCAGACGCATTTGCGGGCAGACGTTCGCATCTGCGAATTTAACTTACAAGGCCCAGGTATGCATCTGCGGATAATAGAGTCACACCAGCGGATAATACATTCACACCAGCGGCGCCGCAGAAGCGATGACAGGAGCGCAATAGCGGACTCCTTCGCAGATGCAATCACCTAACCGTAGAAGCAGCCTCCGCACCTGCGTACCAGCATCCGCATAAGTGGGCTAGCTCCCAGACCTCAAAGATCGCAGAAGCAACCAGGCTCACGCATAAGTGGAGCCACACCTGCGTTCCAAAGTGTAGAAGGTGCAAGAAACCAGAACCAGGCCTGTCCAAGAGTATGAAAAACATCCGAAACTCGACCGAAACACGCTCGGGGCACCCGGGACCCCGTCCAAGCATACCAACAAGTTCAATTACCTAGCACGGATCCACTCAAGGCCTCAAGTATAATGAAGCTATGAATCACACCTTGAATCGAACTTATGAACTTTCCAATCTTCCATCTTCTAAAACTCGCACTGAGACCTATCAAACCAACCCAGAATAACGTCAACTTTTGCAAACAAGTCCCAAATGACATAACGGAGCTGTTACAACTCTCAGAATCATATTCCGGCCCCGATATTATCAAAATCAGCTATTAGTCAAACCTCTCCATTTTTCAAATTTCAACTTTTCCAACTCTCTGAGAAATGCTTCAAATAACCCTACGGACCTCCAAATCCAAATCCTGACACACGCCTAAGTCCAAATCACCATACGAAGCAGTTAAAGACCTTATAACGCCGAACATAGCTTATATTCTCAAAATGACAACCCGGGTCGTTACATCCCTCCTCTTAAAATAAAAGTTCATCCTTGAACGTGCCAAGAATCGTCTTGAAGTCTTCAAATCACTGAATGCACACCTCCAACATAAACTCGTGGGTGATCCCATCACCCCAATCCTCATAAGGCTGACAAAACCATCTCAACTGTAATTTTTCCTTTCCACCAACACTGATAAGCCTCATAGTCAAAATTCTCACCTTCTATTCATTTCCGAATGACCCGGTTCTAAATCCATACCCAGTATTAGTCTCAACCAGCTGCAACAACTTATGCCTACCCCCACAAGGTACGACCACTCAACATGACACACCACATATAAGCACAAAATAACATTTTTTTTTCACAAGTGCTGCCCGTAACCAAAACCAGCATCGGCAATTAACCTCATATCTGATAGGAACCCGTTTCAAACCTCCAAAACACTCACCATGATGCAAGAACCACGAAGACCTCACAACTATACACCCGAATCAACAAGTCATAATTAATGCCACCGGGTATACACCCCCAAGCTAAAACTCAGGAAGCACATAACAAAAATGATTGAATATGTAAGGAGAAACACATAAGAGAAGCATCAAACAAGCCCGACAGGCCCAACTCTCTATAAGTACCATAATACGAATCAATTTAAATAGGAAAATCTAAGTACATGAACAATCATAAGGATGTCATCCTGGTATAAATTTCCACTGCGGCACGCAACATGGCTCAAACATATCAAATCACATAAAATCATGAGGGTCTCACCCTTAACTCCAAGTCACGGGTCGAATATACATCGTACCAATTGAAATCTTCAACTAACTCAATTCTGCCAATAAAATCACAACACTTACTGAACTCTCACCTTGCTAGAGTACCAAATCACAAATGGTAACCAAGAATACTCAGGAGTCACATCAAAACCTACCATGATGAACAACATGGACTCACTTCTAGTCCCACAACTCTCAATGATGAATGAAAACAAACGATAGACACGGGCTACAACTAATAGAATCTCTGAACATGGCAACAGATAAATAGAGTGCAAATCATGAAAATCACCCATAAGTGAAGAAATAAATTAGGGAGCTCGTCCCCTTAAGTAGAACGGAAACAAAATACGAATTGTGCCCAACTGTAACAAATCAAAAGCCTACATGGATGACATCATCTGGCACAACGGCCTCTAGCCTACTATGGAAAACACATCAACAGGTCAGTCCCTCCCATCTTGGGCATCCTCTACTCGCCTGAATACCCTAATGTGACACATCTCTCCGGAATCTCGGACAATATCTCACCATGTGGATGGTATCTCCACACTCAAAGAGACCTCTCTACTAACGTGGTCGTGGAAACTGTGCCGTACGGGTGCCTGAGACCCATGAGCACCTGAAACATTGTGCCAAGCCTGAAGTGCAAACTGAACTGGCTGCCCCACAAAACTTCTACCATGTCGTACCCTACCTGCAAAATAAGGACAAGCAGATCTCTCCGGCCTACTCGCCAAGCGATCCCTACCAAGTGCTGAAATGAAACATCTGACTCTAACTCCCGAGACATGCTGAACCAACTATCATGCTTGAGCCCCTTAATGAACTTATATACACACTCTCTAATTGTGGCGACCAAAACAGCTGCATGCCTTGCCAAGTCATTGAATCTAACGACATACTCTGATACTGACATAGTGCCCTGGCGTAGCTGCTCAAACTCCGCGTGCCATGCATCCTGAAGGGACTGAGGTACAAACTCTCTCATGAGCAACTCTGAAAACTGAATCCATGGAAGTGGAGCTGCCTCAGTCGGGCTACCCAACTCCTATGTCTGCCACCATTGATAAGCTGCTACCCTGAGCTGAACGTAACAAAAGCAACCCCACTCATCTCGATAATTCCCATAGTACGAAGAATGTGGTGACACTCATCCATGGAACCGTGGGCGTCATCTTTCGCCAATCCACTGAAGATAGGAGGGTGGCACTTCCTGTACCTCTCAAGTCTAAATTTTTCTTCCTCAGATGCTACTGCCCTAACCACAGACTGAACTGGGACCACATGTTGTGTCGCCATGAAACGTGGAACCTAACCAACAAGAACTCGCTGCACTAGAGTATGGGTGATGGGAGTCTGAGCTCCTCCCCCGGTCTTTGAAGTAGCTGGTGCAACCGGAATCAACCCCGCTTGAGCCAATGTACCAAACATACTCAGGAACTGTAATAAGGTCTCTTGAAGTCCGGGGGTAACAACAGGCGCCTTCGGTACCTGTCCCCCAACTGGAACTACTGGCTGCTCCTCAACTGCTGCTCTGATAAGTGCCCTAGCTACGCCACATGTTCCTCGTCGGCCTATGCCTCTGCCCCTAGCGACAGCTGCTATGGGGATAACGTCATCAGGAACTGCAGCTCGTGTCCTCACCATCTGTGAGAGAATGAAGTTATAAAATTTCAAACTTTTATATCAATGAACTCGCACGATAGAAATGAAGGAAGTAAAATTGACCTAATAATTCTGCAGCCTCTCGAAGATAAGTACAGATGTATCTGTACCGGTCCATATGACTCTACTAAACTCACTTATGACTCGTAGTACCTATGGACCTAGAGCTCTGATTCCAACTTGTCATGACCCAGTTTCCCCTTCGTTGAGTATCATGATGGAACCTAGTCTAAAGGACCAGGTAAGCCTAACATCTTCTGAATAAAAAAAAAAAAGTAAAACCTAATAAATTCTGAAATGAAATTCTCTATACAATTTACATTTTCCCGAAAACCGCTAGTACAAGCCATAAGCTATACAAAGTTTACTATAACTTCTTAGAAATTAGTAAAAATAGTGTGAATACAAAATAGGAAGATGACTTCAAAGCCTGCAAACGCATCAACTGGTTTACCTTGTGTCTCCACAGCAACAAACTGCGCTGCTAGCTATGACCAACGAACTTCAAAGTACCTGGATCTTCACAAAAATATGCAAAAGTGTAGTATGAGTACATCACATCGGTACCCAGCAAGTATCAAGACAAACCTTAGTGTAGTAGTGACGAGGAACAGTCAAGACACCCACTAGGCCAAATAACCTGAACAAATGTGAGTATAAGAACAATAGAGTATGATATCTACATGAATACTATGCAATATGGATAACAATACAGTAATTGCAATAATAAGAAAAGACAACAAGTATCACTATAATACAAAAATAATGATACAGAAGGATGAACGGAAACACAACCCAAATCCAAAATCACAGATACAGAAAGGACAAGTAATAAATAACAATAACGACCGTTTTCACATCTGGTTTTAGTCAATAAACTACACGAGGTACCGAACCAAACTTACAACTCACGCGCCAAATAGAGTCATTCTCACATAGAAGGCAAGTAAACAAGGGTATGGATCTATACTCAACAATAGCAAGGAAACCCCTTAATCTGATAAGAGTGCTTACCTACGTGTATGCTTGCCTAACATAGTTAAAACCTGCTAGTAACCAGAAGAGAAAGAAACGGTACCGCGTAGGATGTTTTTCACTACTTTCAAAAGATAAGGCTCACAAAGGTAAGCATACCACTACAAAAATATAAATAACAAGAATGGCCCAGGCCATCAAAAATCATCACAAAACAATCCCTGACACGACTCACCTTGTCTCGCCACGTATGCAATAGTAAAGTAAATGCTCGCCTTGTCTGGCCACACGTGCATAACAATGTTCTCAGTTTGTCTCGCCATATGCGCAACCCACACACACACACATACATACACACACACACACACACACACACACACACACACATATATATATATATATATATATATATATCCCGCCTTGTCACATCGCATATGCAAATATCAATAGTAATAACAGGACGACAGAAACCTCGCGCAACCCCATATCAACAACCGCACGGCAGAAACCTCGTGCATCACAATAACAACAACCGCACGATAGAAACCTCATGCATCACCACAACAAGTATAACATCAACAATGGTAATAATACAAAGTGCGGTTAGTAAATAAACTCAAGAACCTTCGATCACAAGAAATGGTAGAACTAGTTCACAAGGAATAAACATAATAAAGAATACACACAAGGAATAACCATAATAAATAATACAACAACAACAACCATAATAGATAATACTAGTCATAATGAGAACAACTCAACATGTAAGAAAATAATATGTAACAATAGTCCCACATGTATGGTTCAACAACAAAGAGCTAATACGAGTCAAATAATTCCAAATAAGGGAAATTCCACTAAGGCATAGGGTATTTAAGCTACTTTTAAGTTTGGAGAATTATGGAAGAGTTATAACCTACTCAAATAAAAGTAGGCCGTGAGAAGACAACCATAACCTCAATTAAGGTGAACATTTACAAAACGGATAACTACAAGTTCGAATAAAGATAAGCAGTTAGGGAAAGATAATATGGCAATGGAAGAGATAACAATTTCAATTACAGTACATATTAATCAAGTAAAACAATAAGGGTGGAACATGAAGCAATAGATTCTAATTAAGCAGGTAGAGGTGAGACTAGTAATCAAGGAACGTAATCATAAAAAGAAAAACTGTATATTCAATGAATACAAGGACTTAGGAACCCTAAGGCTGATTTCCGCAAATAAGTCCGAGCACGTACTCATCACCTCGCGTAAACAGACTACAATCAGCATAGAAGACTCAAATCCTAAGTGGTAGTTCCCCCAAACAAGGTTAGGCAAGATACTTATCTCAAAGAAGACAACCCGATACTCCAAAATGAACTTCTCGGGTTAAATGACCTCCATATGCCTCACATCTAACCAAAATAACTTCAAAGCACAAATAAAACTTATAAGAAACTATTTCGGATCATAAAGCCCCAATCTTTATCAAAATCTAAAAATCGATCACAAAAATCAACCCCCGAGCCCGCACCTCGTAACCTGACTAATTTCACAAAACCCGAACACCTATCCCGATACGAGTTCCACCATAATGAAATTATCAAAATACGATACCGATTCGTCCCTCAAATCATGATTTTTCATTTTGAAAACTTTCATCAAAACCACCATTTTCTTCAACTCAAAACACAAATTAAATGATAAAAATGAAGATAAATAATGGAATATAATAAATACAGGGTGAAGAAAACTTACCCAATTGATTTTCTTGAAAACCCCAAAAAGAAGCTCCCAAAATCGAGGTCTAAAACTCAAAATATGAAGAAAATTCCCAAACCATCGACTTATATGATTATGCCCAGCACTTCCGCATCTGCGCAACCGCATTTGCGGGTAGGCGCTCGCATCCGTGAACTTAACTTACTAAGATCAGGACCGCATCTGGGGGTGACATATCCATATCAGCGGCACCTTAGAAGTGATGACAGGAGCGCAAAAGCATGCCAGCATCAGCAGAAGCGGGCTAGCTCCAAGACCTCATAGATCGCAGAAGTAGCCAGGCTCACGCACAAGTGGAGCCGCACCTGCGTTCCAAAGTGTCGCACGTGCCAGATACTAGAACCAGACCTGACCAAGACTATGAAAAACATCTGAAACTCGATCGAAACACACCTGGGGTCCCCGAGACCCCATCCAAGCATACCAACAAGTTCAATAACCTAATATTGACCTGCTCGAGCCTCAAATCAAACCAAACAACAATGAATCTATGAATCTCACCATGTTTCGAACTTTCTAATCTTTCAACTTCTAAAACCCACGCCGAGAAATATCAAACCAATCCAAAATAACCTCAAATTTTGCGGACAAGTCCAAAATGTCATAACAGAGTTGTTCCAACTCTCGGAATCACATTCCGACCTCGATATTAGCAAAGTCAACTATTGGTCAAACATCTCCAATTTTCAAACTTCAACTTTTCCAATTCTCGCCAAAATGCTTCAAATCACCCTACGAACCTCCAAATCCAAATCCGGACGCATGCCTAATTCTTAAATTACCACAAAGCTTTTAAAGACGTTATGCTTCCGAATGAAGCTTAAATTTTCAAAATGACCGGCTGGGTCATTACCGATATGTTAGGCGACATCACGGTCCCGAGGGTGGGAATTTCGGGTCGTGACAATTCCTATTTTCATTATTAGCTTTATACTTATATACTATACATATTATTTTTTTAGTTAGTGTCTTGAATTATACCTCGTTACTATTCCACCGAAGTGTTAGATCTCGTATCTTAGCAGTAGGATGTGCCGTAGTAAATCTTCATGAGTTACAAGGGATTATGTCTATTATGAGGTTATAGAGGGTTTAAGATATTACTATTATTATGAGGCCCTGTAAGTTTACAATCTTGATACCGTTAGATATTATGTTAGAGTGGTATTTTCTTTTATGTGGAGTATTTTAGTAAAGGTTTTATAAGTATAATTTTGGATAGTTATCATTACTACTACCTTTGGATATGGTAAATTATACACATAATATGAGAAAGTTTATAAATAAGATTTTCTTTATTGTAATAAAAAATTAGAAGTGATTTTCTCACAGTATAAGGATATGTTTTTACCATTTTTAGAATTAAGCATATAGCAAAATTAAAAGTTGAGAAAATATATGTATTTTTACATGAGTGTTTTAACGAAATAATAATGTATGTGTTGATTTTATATGGTACCGCGATTTATTATTTTAATATTGTAATAGTAGTACTTTAGGATGAGGACAAGACTATCTTTGAGGTTATAAGTGCTTATGATATTTATAACAAGTGATAAATAAAGTCGTGAAGGTTAGAGGGTAAACGAGTTGAAGAAAATGAGGTTGGTCGGAGTTTGATATTTGGAGATAAAATACGGCTCGAGCTAAAATACCCAGTATTTATGGACTAGTGCCATACAAGGTACCACATAACCATGATAGTAAGGTTTACAAAGGGTACTAAAAGTGAGTAGTATTTTAAGTATTTGAAACAATTCCTCATTATGTGAATAATTATTGATTTTAATGGGAGATTAATAATTAAGTAAAATAATTGATGGTTAATTATTGGATAAGGATATCTTCCAAAAATTTGGCAGCAGCGTAAGAGTATTTAAGTGACTCTTTGATAACATTGCTAGGTGTCACTTTGAAAGGAATTCTTGGCTAAGCCATAAAAAGCTCTAAATTCACAAAATATATGAAACTGGTAACTTTCTTTAGCAAGAAGCCTTAGAAGATTTCGCCAATTCTATAAAGTCACAAATCCATTTCTATGTGCATTCAAAAACGTGAATGTTTGTATGTTACAAACATTTGTCTCAAATGTAAGTCTTATGCAAAATAGGATCTTCAATAATTCAAAGCAATGTGAGATCTTGCAGTTTTAAGGGATTACGGTTCAATCTTTCTCAATTATATCATACAGATTTGTGCCTACTCCAAGTATGTTAAGGCTAATTATTATTTCTTTTAGCATAATCCAAGTAATGATACGTAAACATAATGCTATTCCATAAGTGGTTCTACTCTTAGCAGTTAATGATGTCTATGTTATTCATTTCCGTAAAATGATATTCAAGCATGTCTAAGCATGTATCTAGTCCCTATTGAGATGTATGATAGAGGTGCTAATGTTTTTAATATAGTGGTACATGAATCTTCATAAATTTTACCACCGTGCTGCGGCCGGTTGGGCAGTTACCACTGATTGGGCAATTACGTATCATTATTTACCACTGATTGGGTAGTCATGCATATTCATTTGCCACCGGTTGGGTAGTTATGTATCATTATTTACCACCGGTTAGGAGGTCATGCATATTCATTTACCACCGAGCTGCGGCTGGTTGGGCAGTTACATATGTACCACCGAGCTACGGCCAGTCAGGCAGTCATGCATTTACCACCGAGCTACGGCCGGTCGAGCAGTTATACATTTACCATCGCGCTACGGCCGGTCGAGCAGTTACCACTGATGAGTTGGGCAATCATGCGTCATACAATATGGACAATCGATTCAAAAGTATTATAAACATATGTATAAGTGTGCATATGGTGGCACTTCAGATATTCAGGTTGATTCTTATATGTCTTTAATTAATGTTGACTTATTGTTGTGTTTCAGTTCTGCCTTAAATACTCAGTACATTATTTGTACTGATGTCCTTTTGTTGGGGACGCTGCAATCATTCCTGCAGGTATAGACAATCTGTTTCACGATCCATCATAATAGACAAGATTGGCATTCAACGAAGGATCGTAAGACTCCACCTCATTCGGAGTGCAGCCGAGTCTATGAGTCGTCGTGTCAAAGTTTTGCTACAGTCTTACTGGTAGGCCGGTGTCCGGTCCTATTTGATGTCTAATACTTTTAGAGGCTTTGTAGACATAGGTTCATTTTTCACAGTATGTCGGAGGCCTTGACGGCCCATATGTTTTCATGTTTTAAGAAGAAAAGATTGAGTGATACAGTATTTTCCCACTTACAGTTGTGCATTACCAGTTGTGGATTGTTAGCTCATAGTTAGAAGAAAAAAAAGAGTTACAGAGTGGTTTTCTCGAGCCAGTACGGCGCCGGGTGCCATCCACGCCTCCCGAGGTTTGGGTCGTGACAAAGTGTTATCAGAGCGGGGCGTGTCCTAGGAAGTCTACAAAGTCGTGCCTAGTAGAGTCTCAGTTATGGGTTTGTTGTATGCCACATTTATAACTGAGAGGCTATAGGGCATTTAAAAAATGTTACCCTTCTTTTGTTTCCAGATCGTGCCATAAAGCTAATTCGTAAGAAGGCAGTATAAAATTTCCACCGAATTTTGTATGCACTAGAGGTGCTATCACGATAGATTTTTAAGGCGTAGATGTAATTTCTACTTATGTGGAAGGGAAGTTATGAAAGAAAGAAACAAAAGATACGATGCAAGATTGAAAGGTAAGTAAGGTAAAGGTGAAGAAGATACGAGATACTCAAGTACAAAAGGTTGTGATTAGTACAGAGCATAGATAGAGGTTTGGTTTTAGTTTAGTATACAGAGGAGACCCTAGCGAGAGTTTTGAAAATCTCAAAGAGTTAACATTCGGGTACGAATGTTTCCTAAGGAGGAAAAGATGTTACATCCCGTACCTTGGCATTAGGATGTGCTGTAGTAAATCTACATGAGTTCGAAAGGACTA
Organism: Nicotiana paniculata; assembly: GCA_005239505.1. Lineage (NCBI taxonomy): Eukaryota > Viridiplantae > Streptophyta > Magnoliopsida > Solanales > Solanaceae > Nicotiana > Nicotiana paniculata. The sequence goes on along the minus strand of ML364189.1, from coordinate 61,472 downwards.
TGTCTATTAGGAGGTTATAGAGGGTTTAAGACATTATTATTATGAGACCCTATAAGTTTACAACCTTGATACTATTAGAGATTATTTTAGTGTGGCATCTTTTTTTAAGTGGAGTATTTTAGTAAAAGTTTTATAAGTATAATTTTTGATAGTTACCATTATTACTATTTTCGGATATGATAAATTATACACATAATATGAAAATTTTCATAAATAAGATTTTCTTTATTGTAAAACAAAATAGAAGTTATTTTCTCACAAAATAAGGTTATGTTTTTACCATTTTTAGAATTAAGTGTATAAAAATTTGTACTCTTTATACGAGATTAACAAAATTAAAAGTTGAGAAAATATATGTATTTTTACATGGGGTTTTTAACGAAATAATAATGTATGTATTGATTTTATATGGTACCACGATTTATTATTTTAATATTGTAATAGTAGTACTTTAGGATGAGGACAAGACTATCTTTGAGGCTATAAATGCTTATGATATTTATAACAAGTGATAAGTAAAGTGGTGAAGGTGAGAGGGTATACGAGTTGAAGAAAATGAGGTTTGTTGGAGTTTGACATTTGGAAATAAAATACGATCCGAGCTAAAATATCCGGTATGTATGTACTAGTGCCGTATAAGGTACCACGTGACCATGGTAGTAAGGTGTACAAAGGTTATTACAAGTGAGTAGTATTTTAAGTAGTTGGAAATAATTCCTAATTATGTGGATAATTATTGATTTTAATGAGAGATTAATAATTAAGTAAGATAATTGATTGTTACGTATTGGATAAGGATATCCTCCCAAAATGTGGCAGCAGCATAGTAGTCATTAAGTGACTCTTAGATAACCTTGGTAAGTGTCACTTTGAAAGGAATTCTTGGCTAAGCCATAAATAGCTCTAAATTCACAAAGTATATAAAAACGTTAACGTTCTTTAGCAATAAGCCTTAGAAGATTTCTCCAATTCAATAAAGTCACAAATCTATTTCTATGTGCATTAAAAAACGTGAATGTTTGTATGTTACAAACATTTGTCTCAAACGTAAGTCTCATGCAAGATAGGGTCTTCTATAATTTAAAGCAACATGAGATCTTTCAATTTTAAGGGAGTACGGTGGAATATTTCTCAAGTATATTGTGAGGCCTTAGAAAATTTTGTTAAGTAATTTAAGATTTTGTGGTGCCAGGTAGGCTAATTATAACATTTTTTGTGCTATAAATATTATGGACATCAATTGAATATGGTAATAAGTGTATAAGTCATATAATAAGTAATGTCGGGTCCCAGGAGAGGCTAAAATATACATAAGCTTTTATGTGATGAGAAACCTATCAAATGAATGATCTGCGAGTCTAGTTTCTAACGCTTCAAACCATTCATCATTTTGACATTCCTACACAAAGTTATTGTCATATTACCAAAGGCTGGGATAATGCAATTCTACGGCCATTTTGTGCCCATTATGCGATCGCAGAAGTGGTTATGCGATCGCAAAATGGTCGCAAAGCTGCCCAATGAAGCAGAGTTTTGGGCACCAATTTCACAATCCATTTGGTGACCCACATACCTGTTATACGGTCCATTTCACGACCGCATACCCGAATTCAAAGGCTTCTTTCTCCTATTTTCATAACCCGACCCGATTTTGATAAATAGGCTTTGGGGCTTCATTTGGAGCTGTTTTCTACGGAATGTAGAGAGAGGCGAGAGCATTTTCTAGAGGGAATGAGGAACCAAACATCCTAATCATCCAATCATGCACAAATTCTCAAGAATCAAGGAAGCTAATCTCTCTCTCTCACTATCCTTCCGGGTAAGTCCTACTTCTAAGCTTTCATATAAGATATTATGAGCTAAACAATATATTGTGGGGTTAGAAATAAGCCATGCATGTGACACTAAGCAATAGTATGTGGGATTAATGAACTATTTTGGGTTGTTCTTGTTGAAATTGGTTGAGGGACGAAGGAATTTCCATTGTAGAACCCTGTAGCCTAATTCACTTGTTAAGAATTTGGTCACGACCTCAAAATCATGAGCAAATAAAAGAAATACACGTCTGGTGCTGTCTATTTGAAACATGCTAAGTCTGAGGTAATAAAATCTATAAAGGTAGGAAGGAGAAAAGCAACGCTGCGGACGCCATGCAGCTATCTCGCAAATCTCCAAAAACTCTGAGACAGGGAAGACCAACTCTCACTCTGATGCTCTGGCATATGAATCTGCACACAAGGTGCAGGGAGTAATGTGAGTAGCCAACTCAGTAAGTAATAAATGTAAATAAATACTGAGCAGTAAGAAACACCTAAATACACGTCATAAATCCACAGTAAGTACAATCTTTCTTCCTAACAGTACATATATTTCAAATAATCAAGATTAAAAGCCGATTTCAGAAATTCATTTGAGAATATTCTTCCAACATTTTCAACAGAAAGTAAAAGTGATGAAAATCATAAATAGACTCTCGGGAAAAACATGTACCATAAACCGCCCTGCGGGCGTAACATCACTCAGAATCAGCCCCTCGAGCTACCTCACAATCACTAATAATCAGCCCCTCGCGCAACCTCACAGCCATTCATGTCTCCCCATCACTCGTCACTCGGCACTCGCACTCAGTAGGTACATGCCCTCACTTGGGGTGTACAGAATCCTGAGGGGATCCTACAGCCCAAGCGCTATAATAAGCCATCTCGTGGCATAAACAATCAGGCCATAGACCTCTCATATATCATAAATTAGTACAACATGGTGCGGCACGCAACCCGATCCCATGATATCCTCACAACAGAGGCCCTCGGCCTCACTTAGTCACAAACATCTCAAGCCAGGAAATAAAACAGGGTGCTCAGCCCAAAATATCATTTTTATGCATCAAATGGAGTAAGTAAGATTGAATTTCGAAATCAGTAAAACATAGCATGACTGAGTACAAATCTTAAATCAACAAAGTGAGGAAATAACAGTGAAAAAAAGCATCTAACGTGTCCCAATGGCTTGGCACGAGGCCCAAATATGGCATTCAGCCCAAAACATAGTAATATTTTCTAAAACACAAGATATCATATAGTTTCCAGACAAATACGCAACTTAATAGTTCCTACGGGACGGACCAAAACACAAATCACCAACGGTGCACGCCACACGCTCGTCTCCTAGCATGTGCGCCACTTCTACATAGTGAAACGATGTGAAATCCGTGGTTTCATACCCTTAGAACAAGATTTACAATCATTACTTACTTCGATCCTAACGAGAATCTACTCCGCGATGCCCTTGCCGCTCGACTCGGCCTCAAATCGCCTCGAATCTATTCAAAATCAGATTCATAAAAACAATATACGCTAAAGGAACAAAACCCATGTGAAAATAAGCAAATTACATCAAAAATCTCGAAATTGGCAAAACCCAATCCCTAGGCCCATGTCTCGGAATCCGATAAAAATCACATCACCGAAATCCTTATCCTCTCACGAGTCAATGCATACCAAATTCATCAAAATCTAACCTCGTTTGACCCCTCAATCACCAAATTTGTAGTCTCTAGTTCCAAGCCTTAATTCCCCAAATTTTAACCCTTAAATCCCACCAATTTCATGCTCAATAGGTTAAATACCACCATAGAATCAAGTTTTAAAATTAAAGTAGCTTACCTCCACGAAGAACCCCTTGAATCCCTCTTCAAATTGCTCCAAAAGATCCAAGCCCGTATGAAAAATGATGAAGAATTGCTAAAATTCACAAAGGCAAGAATTTAAATGTTCTGCCCCAGGGGTTCCGCATATGCGGTCCAAATGCCGCATCTACAGTCCCGCATTTGCGACCAAATGTCTGCATCTGCGGATTTCACTTAAGCTACCAAGTTAGCACCTGCGATCGACCTCCGCACCTGCGTGCTCGCAGGTGCGACTCTCCTCCGTCTTCTATGATAGACCCCAAGCCTGCCAACTCCGCACCTGTGACACCAAAACCGCACCTGCGATGACCGGACCTGTGATCACCCTTCCGTAGGTGTGAAAAACCAGAACAGCAGCACACCATCAGATTTCCCAAGTTCTAACTCCCTGATGGCCATCCTAAATCATCTCGAGTCCCTCGGGGCTTCAACAAAATATAGCAACACCTCATATAACATCACCCAAACTAAGTCGAACCCTCGGAACACTCAAAAAAACATCAAAACACCAAATTAACTCGGAATTCAAGCCTAAGGATTTCGAAACTTCCGAAATTCGCCAACGATGTCGAAACCAACCAAACCACATCCGAATGACCTGAAATTTTGCACACACATCACAAACGACACTACGAACCTATTTCAACTTCCAAAATTCCATTTCGACCCCGATATCTAATTTTCCACTGCGACCGAAAATCGCCAAAAATCTAATTTCGCCAATTCAAGCCTAATTCTATCACGGACCCCTGAATAACATTCCGAACCCACTCCGAAGTCCAAAATCATCTAATGAAGCTATCCGGGACCATAAAAATCAAATTCCGAGATCATTTTCTTATAAGTCAACTTTTGGTTGACTTTTCCAACTAAATATCCCACTTAAGAGACTAAGTGTCTCATTTTCCTCCAAAAATACTCTGAACCCGAGACGACTAACCCAACACAACATAAAAGAGCTGAACCACACACAATGAAGAAGAAATGGGGGAAACACAGCTAAAAATCTTGGAACAACCGATCGGATTATTAGATTCTCCCCCTCTCAAACAAACCTTCGTCCTCAAATGAGCCAAGAGTTATTCCAAAAGCCATCAAATCGCCGAATAACCTCACCACGCACATACCCGGGGTGATCCCACGTCACCGCGTCCCGCATAAATCTGATAACACAATATATCTGAAACTTCTCATCCAACCTAGCCCATAAGCCTTATGATCCAATTTCCACATCCGAACTTTTCTATAAGATCAGAATCACGCATCCACACACCTTATAAGATTGAACATGCCATATCAAGCCATAACCGCAATTCAAGATGAAAATCACATGATATATTGCACATCTCAAAAACTCACAGCTTAATCACAGCTGATGCTCAAACTACCCAATTCCGGTAATAAAACTCTTATCAAACAAAAGACTCATTCCAACACTTCCGTATACTTCCAATGATGAATGAAACACATAGAAATCCATAATCATTCCTCATTTCAACCAGGCATGGATCTCCCTCTCATTCGGCAAGGACCATAGTAAATTTTTAAGCCAAATCCCGATATTATCCTCCAACATGATGAAATCGAATCCAATAGCATTGATTCTTGATCTCAATAACCTCATGTAATCCAACACGACTACACTAGTGACATGGAACATCGATACAATCTAAAGACACAACCTGTGCGACCCGCGCACCAATATGAAACAGTCCAAATGTACTCAAATCATGGAAAAATGACTTAAATGAGAGAGTTGTACCACAAGCTCACCAGTACCACCACAAAAAAATGTTGAGAACCCATCACACATTGTAGAACCAGGACACACAAATCTAACCCGAAGGATCATACCTCTACATAACTTCGCTGCAATGCGTGACCCTATCCAAACACAAGTCCACATGAGACACCTCAAGTCACAATGCTCAAAATCATCAACCACGCGTAATTTGATGTCTAGTACCAAAAGCAATTCACCATAATCACGGAGAAGTAAATGATGCAATGACATGCCAGCCTGAAAGAACATATCCAATGCGCAATAAATAATGCAACCCCCGAATACCCGTCTCACTCATATTTCACTATAAAGCCTAAATAAAACCGCACCATATGTGAATATAACCGACAACCACAACTCCTCGAAACACCGAAGGGTAACTCGTAGATCACTCCAGAACACGAATAAGCTCAATGACAGTCGAATGGTACATCCCTCAACAATAGAAATTCGGAGTCAACATTTTCGACCCGGTGCAGAACACACACCCATACTGGGCCTACCAATGAACCCTAAATCAACTCCGGTCACCCGCAAAAGATAGATAACTCTCCAAAAATTCATAATTATTGAATCATGGCACATACTAACATCTATCTAGCTCTGCCTGCATCTTCACAGTCCACAACCACAAAATAACCTGTTTATGAGAACTCTCAGTCTCGAAGTCCATGAAGCGCACAAATTACCAAATCTGATCCCAACTTCACCGTTCGAATATATAAAACACCTATGATATTCAATCATTCCACAAGGGATACCCCTATAATTCTTCTATGCCACAGAACAAACTTGAATATCCGCAGTCGATTCAACAAGAGAGCGTCGCAATACCAATGATGCACCCTTAACTCCAACACATTGTCCTTTCTGGAATGTATACCCTCATCAAGCCATACCAATTAGTGATATCATTTACCTAGTCCTCTGAAACTGCCCATGCTACCTAAGAATTTATGACCTTCCTTTAAGAACACACCGCATACACGATGCCATCCTATGATAAATATGAGAACTTCATAATCCCTTCCGATCCACAAGCAACTATGTACTCAACTAGCCAATAACTTTCCATTTGATCCCATCTACAAGCAAAATCATAACACATCACATGCCCCTCACGCCAGTAGAAAATATACATCTCTAACCGTGGTAGAAACCATGAAGAAATCTCTGAATCCCATTTGTACAACACCAAACCGTCATGACTGAATCCTTCCAACTCAACCAAGCTACGCAGGTCTCCAAAAACCCAAGATCAGTGCCACAAAACACCTGTAAAAACTCGTTACCTCATAAACACCCAAAGAAATAATCATATCCCTTACCATGCCGATCCGACCTACTACCAAGCTATCCCATCTATCCAAGTTCCTTCTGAATTACCTTCGAATTGATACTTCTCCTTGCCATAATACTATAATTCTCAACATAGACTCACCACACGATACTCAAGCATAAAACCATACTGTCTAAGGATCATAAGCCGCTGAATACTCTCTCAAATATCTCCAAAAGCACAACATTCAAAATATGTACACTGAAGAGACTTCCTGTGAATCTAAATCCATTACCTTCACCTTCGTGATGCTGATATGTAGATTCCATGATAATGTAAAAATTCCATAAATCTTGACACCCTCCAACATAAATCTTAATTATAATGATCAAATAGACCGAATGACCTAGCCCCATTTGCACACAAACATACTAGGAAGTAATCCACACTCCGAAGCAATCAAGAAAATTCCTACTACGCACACAGTACACCCTTTACAATTACAACTCAATCATTCAATAAACCCCATTTATCCATAAAGTACATTACAACCTGAATCCAAAAATTTCCATTACTCCAGTCATCCCCGATCTCAACCCATGTAAGCCATAACTTATTCGCCAGTATACCTCAAACTGAAACTGGTACGACACTTAGCCGCACAATAAACTTATCATTAGGAGACTCCCCCACTTAGCCATAGATCAAGACAAATAGTAACTCATAATTCCCATACGCTATCACCACCAAAAAACCACGGTGAGATTCACCTAAATCCTTCAGAAGCTCATATAACGCAAGCCACCTAATATCTGAAATCATCTGCAAAGCTTGCATTCACCATTGTAATATCCGTCCAACTTCCAAAAGCGATATAAACTCAAATTGCAACATATATCATTTACTAGTAAAGGAGGACTTGCCATAAAACTACCTAAGGATCACACAACCTCAGGACAACCCACGGGAGATAACTCTGCCTGCTTAGCCTCAAACTGATATCTCTCTATACCCTTCCAAAAATCATATCTATTACGTAATCACTTTACCGTCCTGCATTTAAACACAACCAACGCCTACCCTTGAGGAACCACAATACGCGGTATAAGAACCTGAAGCTGATAGAAGAACTAACAATGGAGATGTGGTCAAAGAAATATTGAGCTTCTGGAAGCTCTCTCCACACTCGTCTGACCACCTAGATACCCTCATTGGACACCACGTGCCCCAAGAATGCTACTGAACTAAGCCAAAATTCACACTTGGAGAACTTTTCATAAAGCTTCTCCTCTCTAAATCTCTATAACACAATTCTCAAATACTGAGTATGCTCCTCCTGGCTACGTGGGTACTCTAGGATGCCATCAACGAATACAATAACGAAGGAGTACAAATACGGCTGGAATACACTCTTAATTAAATACATGAACTCTACTGGGGCATTGGTCATCTCAAAATACATCACCAGGAACTTATAACACCATAGTAAGATGTGCTTCACTCCATAACTAAACTACATGAGAGGCCCTCTAATCCACTCACAACTCGAGACCATATACCAACTCGAGACAGAAGTCAAACACTCAATAGTTCTTGCTACATCTTCAACTAATTCTTTATGTCACAATCAAAATATCTGAACACTTCTCACCATCAAATAAGACTCACCACATATTCATCCAGTAAAAAAATCCCACCAATAAGGACACGAACGGACATATAAGTCCAAAATGCACGTGCTGACACAATCAAAATCTCAGCACTCAAGCCACAGACGAAACTCGGCCTCAAGTCCTCCAGACTGGCCAATTATCAACATTCTAAAATCAATCTCGCACCTCATCCATGGAAATCACGATCCATCAATGCATAGTTGATACCGAGCGCTCACGTGTGCATCTGAATAAATGAGAGAAATTCAAAGAGTTACGCTTTTGGATGAATAAATAGATTCGCACGACAAGAATTCAAGAATGTGAGATTTTTCCAAAGGGTTCCGCAGCCTTTGGAAGATAAGTACATACGTCTCCGTACCAATCCGCAAGACTCTACTAAACCTGCTTATGACTAGTGAGTCATGTGCAACCTAGGATCTGATACCAACTTTTCATTACCCCAAAACCACCCTGTATGGTGCCTATCGCGATACTAGGATAGCCAATCCACTACTTATAGCATAAAGAAACCTTTCATTCAAAACATTACTAATCTGATATTTCATCAAAATTTTCGTTTAATCACTTCAACACAAAAAGAAATACACGTCTGATGTTGTCTATTTGGTAGATGCTAAGTCTGAGGAAATAAATAAGGTAGGAAGGAGAAAATCAAGGTTGCGGACGCCGTGCAACTACCTCGCAAATATCTGAAAACTCTAGGACAGGGAAGACCAACTCTACTTTGATGCCCTAGCACCTGAATATGCACACAAGGTGCAGGGAGTAATGTGAGTACGCCAACTCGGTATCTGATAAATGTATATAAAGACTGAGCAGTAAGAAACACGTAAATACACGGCATAAATCCGTAGTAAGTACAATCTTTCTTCCTAACAGTACATATATGTCAAATCATCACGATTAAAATCCAATTTCAGTAAAAATCATTTGAGAATATTCTTCCAAAAGTTTGAACATAATATCAATAAATTTAGATTAAAAGTGATGAATATCATAAATAGCCTCTCAGGCAAAACATGTACAATAAACCTCCCCGCGATCGTAACATCACTCAGAATCAGCCCCTCATGCTACCTCACAATCACTCATAATCATACCCTCGGGCAACCTCACAGCCACTCATCCTTCGCCATTACTAGTCATTCGGCGCTTGGCACTCGCACAAAGTAGGTACCTGCGCTCACTAGGGGTGTACAGACTCCTGAGAGGATCCTACAACCCAAGCACTATCACAAGCATCTCGTGGCATAGACAATCAGGCCCTCAGCCTCTCATATATCATACATCAGTATAGCATGCGGTGGCGCACAACTCGAACCCATGATATCCTCAAAACACAGGCCCTCGGCCTCACTCATTCAGAAACCTCTCAAGCCACTAGGATTATCAATAAAACAGGGTGCTCAGCACAAAATATTATTTTTATGCATTAAATGGAGTAATTAAGATTGAGTTTCGAAATCAGTAAAACATAGCATGACTGAGTACAAAAATTAAATCAACACACTGAGGAAATAGTAGTAAAAAAATTCCCTTAAGGGGTCCTAGTAGCTTGGCACGAGGCCCAAATATGGCATTCAGCCCAAAACATAGTAATATTTTCTAAAACACAAGATATCATATAGTTTCCAGACAAATACGTAACTTAATAGTTCCTACAGGACAGACCAAGTCACAAATCCCCAATGGTGCATGCCACACGCTCATCATCTAGCATGTGTGCAATTCAACATAGTGAAACGATGTGAAATCCGGGGTTTCATACCCTTAGGAAAATATTTACAATCATTACTTACTTTGATCCGAACGATAATCTACTCTGTGATGCCCTTGTCGCTCGACTCGGCCTCAAATCTCCCCGAATCTATTCAAAATCAGATTCATAACATCAATATATGCTAAAGGAACAAAACCCATGCGAAAATAATCAAATTACATCAAAAATCCCGAAATTGGCCAAACCCAACCCCCGGGCTCACGTCTCGAAATCTGATAAAATCACATTACCGGAATCTTTATACTCTAACGAGTCAATGCATAACAAATTCATCAAAAACTAACCTCGTTTGACCCCTCGATCACCAAATTCTTAGTCTCAAGTTCCAAGCCCTGATTACCCAAATTTTAACACTTAAATCCCACCAATTTCATGCTCAATCAGTTAAATACCACCATAAAATCAAGTTTTAGGTTCAACTAGCTTACTTGCACGAAGAACCCCTTGAATCCCTCTTCAAATTTCTCCCAAAAGCTCCAAACCCGTATGAAAAATGATGAAGAATGGTTAAAATTCATGAAGGCAAGAATTTATATGTTCTGCCCCAGGGTTCCGCATCTGTGGTCCCGCATTTGCGACCAAATGTCCGCATTTGCGGACTTCACTTAAGGCTCCCATGTTCGCACTTGCGATCGAACCTCGCACGTGCGACTCTCCTTCCACTTCCGCGATAGACCCCAAGCCTCTTAACTCCGCACCTGCGACACCAAAACCGCACCTGCGATCACCGTTCCACAGGTGCGGAAAACCAGAACAGCAGCACCCAGCAGATTTCCAAAGTTCTAACTCCCCGATGGCTATCCAAAATTATCCCTAGCCCCTCGGGGCTTCAACTAAATATACCAACACCTCATATAACATCACTCGAACTTAGTCGAACCCTCGAAACACTCAAAACAACATCAAAACACCAAATTATCTCGGAATTCAAGACTATGTATTTCTAAACATCCGAAATTTGCCAACGATGTTGAAACCAACCAAACCACGTTCGAATGACCTAAAATTTTGCACACATACCACAAATGACACTACAAACCTATTCTAACTTCCATAATTCCATTCCGACTCCGGTACCTAATTTTCCTCTGCCGACCGGGAATCACAAAAAATCCAATTCAACCCTAATTCTACCACGGACCTCCGAATAACATTCTGAACCCACTTCTATGTCCAAAATCATCTAACAAAACTATACGAACCATAAAAACCAAATTCCGAGATCATTTACTTATAAGTCAACTTCCGGTTGACTTTTCCAACTAAATATCCAACTTAAGAGACTAAGTGTCTCATTTCTCTCCAAAAATCACTCTGAAACTGAGCCGACCAACCCAACACAACATAAAAGAGAAGAATCACACAAAATGACGCAGAAATGGGGGAACGGGGCTAAATCTATCGGAACAACCGATCGGGTCGTTACATGTTTGATGAAATTCACAAGATAGTTATGCCATGGGAACTCTTTCTAATTATTAATTGATTTTCGCTATCTTCCTATATATTATTATTGCTGGAGGTGTTGGTGCATTCTTGTAACTTAACGAAAACTAAACCAGGTATGTGGTGTAAGCTTCCTCTCTCAGAATTGAATTCCATGATGTTTCCTTAAGTTTAACTATGATCGGCCCAAATCCCTAATTGCTACGTTCCAAGTTATCCCCTATAAACTCATAAAACTTGATTTTTCCGAACGAACCTTATATTGAACGATAGATGTTTAAATTAAGGGTTGCTTAATAAAATTGTATGGCTTTGAGTTGTACTTTAAATGAAAATCGGTATACCAATTAGGTGAGGAAAACTCGATATGCTTAATACTCCTAATGGCTCGTATGTGTACTAAACGTCTTGATTGAGTGTGTTTAGTTGAAAATGAATTAAATGAACTGGGCAAATAGAGTGTGGATAACGTCTATAATTGTTCCTAGTAGTGCCTATGAAATTAGAAAGTATCTGAAACAGATTACGAAACAAGCCTCGACTCTACTGTTTTAAGATGACTTCAAAAAGTAGAATTTGCCTAAAATCTCTGTTGAGTTATGTGTGGCTAAAACCCCTTCTCCTTGGAAATTGAACCCCCAAGGAGTCCCTACGGTTGATGCAAGTTTCAACCTTGATTGATGTAGAAAATGATATTCCAAACGGGCTTGTGGTGTAACAATTTGTGTACAATATGCTATCTTGTCACTTGATGATGTATTGAAGATATGGGATGTGTTAAATTGCCAAAATATGTGAAAGCCTCTATATACCCATGATTCATAATCTCTCCTTTGTGTACTTAATATCTTGAATTGAAAGTCTTGTTGACAAAATTCATAACAATGTTAAATATGTAGAAAGAACTTACATTATGAAATGCGGCCAAGTGCAAGTGTCACATAACTATTGTGCCCACTAGTGCCGAAGAAATTGATATATGTGTGGGAAATATGGAATGATATGATTGAAAAAAAAATGGAAACGTCTTGAATAAGACGACCTAGATGATCCGTCCATGATCGGACGCCATGCCGCACACGTGGTGGTAATGTGCTGGGAATTGAACCGAAATTGAAACATGAATTGATATTGTGGGAAAATGTCTCCAAGGGAGATGACCTAGCCGATCGAGTCGTGATCGGACTCCGTGCCAAGAGTACAGTGGTATTATGAATAGTGGAATTATGAACATTGGTATTGTGAATAGTGGTATCGTGAACTGTGGTATTATCAGTACTAAAGATCTCCCAACTAAAACTATGTATTACTTTCATATGTTGAAAATAGTTATGTTTCAATTGCGCATGTGTATATTGTTGACCGTGACTTGTTGTTTCTATGGCTTTCCTTTTCTCACATTGTTATTCTATTTTGAAAGATGACTTCTAGCTTTACATACTAGTACGATTTGACAGTACTAACGCCCCTTTTGCCAGTGGCGTTGCATATTTAATGGATGCGGGTGGTTCCACGATAGGCGGCAGTGATCAATGATAGAGATACGGTCTTTTCATCTAATTTGGTGATCACCACTTTATTTCGAGGTCCTGTGTCATTTGGTTATCTTGTACTTTGTATTTTTAGGTATAGCCGTAGCCTTGTTGTCGGCATTTCCATATTACTTTTCAATTTTACTTAGAGGCTTTGTAGACATGTTGTGGGTGGTGTTTGATATTTGAAGTTAAACTAGAAATATTGGTATTTGGCAAACATGTTTTTCTTCACATCTATAAAAATTGTAATATTTTTGATATTATGGTTGAAATTGCTAATGGAAACAAAATGAAATATTTACAAGTATGGTTAATGGAGTTCATCTCCTCTTCGTTCATGAATTAGTTTGGGTAGATTGAAACCTAACAGGCTTGCTCATTGGGTTTACTCAGTTGAGCACCGGTCGCGCTCCTTGGTTTTTGGGGCGTGACAAACTTGGTATCAGATCCTATGGTTTTAAAGTGTCCTAGGGTTTTTCGGAGCCGTGTTTAGTAGAGTCCTTCTTATCGGTCTGTTGTCGACCACATCAATAATTAGGAGGATACTTGGTCATTTAGGAACTTCACCCTTCTTTGATACTCTAGATCATGCGGTAGAACTCAAGATAGGGAGCTAATTTCATCGCTATGTCTTATTCTCAAGACGAGTAATCTTGACACCATAATCCATGAGTTTGAAGCAATAATAAGGGAATGTTCTTACCATCGAATCTGAGGGAGATTGCCCAATAGTTTGTTAGGAGAATGTATCGAGCCATGGAGGGATTGGTAGAACTTGTTGCTAAGAGGAGTGCCCTTGTCCCTACTAATGTCACTGCACCACCTGATCATGTAGTATATCAGTATGGTACCAACGTACGTTAGGGATGTGGAGTCGAGGGGCATCGATTATGCTATTTCCCTATCAACCTAAAGTCACAAAGTAAGTCACTCCTTAGTGAATCATCATGAACAACAAAAAGATTCTGCTTGTTGTATATGTACATCCATATTTATGAGTTCTCATAAACAAGGTCTTAACAAGATTTTGAATCACAAAACATTGCATGCACCTACTCATTGAATGAGACGCATTATTCGTGAATCCACTCTATCGCAAATTATCTTATTTACATCCTCTTGTGGAATTAAGTTCTATAATTATGTCCTTGAATCGAGTTATAACTCTAGGATTAATACTTCACACTTTATTTTCTAAATTCTCAATAAAGGACTATGCCTGATGAATTTCTTACAGAATCTTTTTATTTAAATGGACAACATCTGGTCACTTGTACCTATGCATGGACCGTCGTAAATTTTACCTATGTGGTGTCAAGTTCCATGTAAAGCATCCCAGTGTTGCGATCCTTCTCGAGTCACTATTTTTCTCACAGGTGTATATGCCTTCTATAGTTTGAATAGTCACTCTACTGTCTTGCAGATATCATCATGAAACCTTCTCGCTGTCTAGTAACATAAGAGCATACCTTATCACCTATCATATGGGTGCATGTCAATCGAAATTGTTACCGTGTGCATAAAGTCTCTTTGAAAATTTAGATCCTCACATCTCCGTCATAGGAAGATCTTGTGTCGCCATCTTAGTATAAATTTTGTTTCCACTAAGGACATCCCGTAGCAAGTAGCTCACTTTGTTCCTAGTATTATGGTTGCCCATGACGGGTCTTGTATTGCGATTGGGAGTTAATATAGCAGAAGCATGTACAGCTTATAACAAATGTTTATTTTCTCTTTGCAACTCCACAACATGTGTTAGTTGTGTTCCTTAGTTAGTAAATTCATTGTGCTAGTTTCCCAACATCGTTCGATAACCATGAGAGAACGTGTCCTTCTACGTGTCACTATAACACTTCCTTTATCACAAGAACCCTTAATAGGCTCTCCGTCAAGGCCAAATGCACCTTTGGGGTTTATCATAGCACAACGCCTATTTCTCATGGTTTCCTGTATTTCATTAGCATCTAGGTATTTATCAAGTCAAAATCCATGGAGAACTCATAATGAACATTTGCAAACCTTCCATGATTATTTTATATTGTCTCATTGGGTTTCATTTCCTTTGCACACTCGACTTCTAGAATCATTGACTATGTCATTATCATGTGCGGGGAGTTTTTCTATCCTTGGCATTCCACCTCCCTAGGTGAATAGGATTTTTATTTGTCTTTCTCCCTGGAAAATCATGATAACCATTATAACCCCTCTAACCAATACATGATTCCAACCCAATACTAAGATGTCATAGCTATGTGGTTTCACTCATGAAAGGTTGAGATTAGATGGTTTAAGATTTTTGCACATATCATGATCATATCGATTTGGAAAACAAGTTGTCGTATCTTTAGTTATCTCATATAGGGTCAATTATCGGGAAGGGTTAAGCTATTTGAATTATGATAATCGCATAAGAGTATCACTACTTTTTCATCCTCATGGGCTTGTGTTTTCATATTTCTATGTATAAGAAGGTAGTTGGAAATCCTTGTGCATCACTCCAATGGAAATTATTGAAGGTGAAGTTAATGAATAGTTAGCTTATTCGAGGTATCTATTTGTCATCCTTGTTAGGTAAGTTTGGGAGTTGAGATTGGTTCCGTGAATGTGTTATGGAGAAGTCTGTAAGTCTAAAGGCCGCCTTGAAGGACGAAAGTGTCATGGAAGTCGATTTGAAAGGTACCTTATAGGTGTTATGATTTAAAAATGTGAAGTCGATGTCCAGGTATCATCATGATAATGTAGTGCTTGTAATGCTGAGATTAGTATTATTGATATATACATTGTGGTGCTTTTTCTAGTTGTGGATGTGTTGTTAGGATGGTTTTGGTGGTTCTCTAGTAGGTGGATAAGCCTAGTTACAAAGGAGACACTGCCGAAGTTTCTGAAAAATTTGGGAGTTAGTCAAAATTTAGGACTTGAGGTAGGTGAGAAAAGAGATATATTATGTTAAGTGTTTGGGGCGGACTCTACTTCTCATTCGAGGATGAATGATCCTAAGCGGGGAAGAATGCAAGGCCCCGGAAAATTTTGCTAAGTAATTTAAGATTTCATTGTGCCATGTAGGCTAATTATAATATTTTATGTGCTATCAATATGATTTACATCAATTGGATATGTTAATAAGTGTATAAGTCATATAATAAGCAATGTGGGGTCCAAGGAGAGGCCTATGTCTAAGTCAAGTTGGAAAATTACATAATAGGCTAAAATTTCAAATGAGTTCGCACAAGTCCACACTTTGGACTCCACACTTTGGACGGGAATATCTAAATATATATAAGATTTTATGTCATTAAAAATCTATAAAATGAAACATCTTCTAGTCTAGTTTCTAACTCTTCAAACCGTTTGTAATTTGGACATTTCTACACAAAGTTATGATCAAATTACCAAAGGGTGGCCTAACGCAATTCTGCGGCCATTCTGCGACCATTATGCTATCGCAGAAGTGGTTATGCGACCGCAAAATGGTCGCAAACCTGCCCGGTGAAGCCCAGTTCTGGGGACCAATTTTGCGATCCATTCTGCAACCCACATACCTGTTCTGTGGTCCGTTATGCGATCGTAGACCCGATTTCGGAGTCTTCTTTTTCCTATTTTCATAACCCAACCCCATTTTCATAAATAGGTTTGGGGCTTCATTTGGGGCTATTTTCTACCGAATCTAGAGAGAGGTGAGAGCATTTTAGAGAGGGAATGAGAAACCAAACATCCTAATCATCCAATCTTGCAAAAATTCTGAAGAATCAAGGAAGCTAATCTCTCTCACTATCCTTCTGGGTAAGTCCTACTTCTAAGATTTCATATAAGAGATTATTAGTTCAAAAATATATTGTGGGGTTAGAAATAAGCCATGCATGGGACACTAAGCTATAGTATATGGTCTTAATGAACTATTTTGGTTTGTTCTATTTGAAATTGGTTGAGGGAAGAAGGAATTTCCATTGTAGAACCTTGTAGCCTATTTCAAATGTTAGGTGTTTGATGAAATTATTAAGAGAGTTACACCATGGGAAATATTTCTAATTATTAATCGATTTTTGCTATCTTCCTATAGATTATTATTGCTAGAGGTGTTGGTGCATTGTAGTAACTTAAGGAAAGCTCAACCAGGTATGTGGGCTAAACTTCCTCTCTCGAAATTGAATTCCATAAAGTTTCCATAAGTTAAAGTATGATCGGCCCAAATCCCTAATTTCTACGTTCCGGGTTATCCCCGAATAAACTCATAAAACTTGATTATTCCGAACGAGCCTTATATTGAACGATAGATGTTTAAAGTAAGGGTTTCTTATTAGAATGGTATGGCAGTGAGTTGTACTTTAAATGAAAATTGGTATACCAATTAGGTGAGGAAAACTCGATATGCTTAATACTCCTAATTGCTCTTATGTGTATTAAATGTCTTGATTGAGTGTGTCTAGTTGATGATAAACTATAAAGATGTTTGAAAATGAATTAAATGAACTAGAGAGAAAGAGTGTGGATAACGTCTATAATTGTGCCTAGTGATGCCTATGAAATGAGAAAGTATATAAAACAGATTATGAAACGAGCCTCGACTCAACTGTTTTAAGATGACTTCAAAAAGTAGAATTTTCCTAAAAGCTCTATTGAGGTACGTGTGGCTATGTTACAACCCATATTCACGTACGTTGGTTCATGCCATAAGTTAGTCAACGTAAATCTGAGAAGAGATTATCTTTGAGGATATAAGAATTTAATCCTATTGGTCTTAAATGATACAAAGAGTGTATAAGGGTGACTAACAAGTATTAGAAGTTAAACGAATCAAGGATGTTTTAACCCGTATTTTTGAGTAAACCTACGGGTGCTTAATATTCTCAAGAGGTCTTCTTTTAAGGTATTTGAATCATATAATATTTGTATCATAAGTCTTGAAGTCAAACGAGTTATGAAACAAAAGTCGACAAAACGATACTAAAATAATATATGTATCATAAGTCTTGCAGGAATGTAAATGCGCAGCTTAATTTGGGAGCGTTGTTTTTCACGAGGTAGGCCTAGCGACAAGTTGATTTGGAGAACTTAGATGCCAAAATGCCTCATTTCATTAATGTATATAGACGAATTGCAAAACGATACTAAAATAACAAATAGGAAATAAGTCACTAATGACACTTGGTATTATTACATTTATGAAAGCGAAAAGGTAAATCTAGCCTATTTGGTCCCAGAAGGACCTTCCCCATATTCGATATTATTGATTCCATCAAAAAAGTTCCCCAGCTCGCGCAGTCCCAGCAGCAAGTACGCTCTAGCCAGGTGTCCTCCTTCATTCTCCTCGGCGTTCTGGAAATCCTCGATCCTTTTGATGATTTTCCCCTCCAATTCCACTATTCCTCGCTCCAGATATTCCAGCTTCCTATTGGAAAGGGCAACCATCTCTTTCCATTCCTCGATCAACCTCTTGTTGGTCTCATGTATTTCCCGGTTCTCGTTCTCGGAATCGCGGATCCTTTTGTGCAGGCGGTTGTACTTGACCTGAGCCTCGACATCCTCGTCTATTATTCTATTGCCTTGGCTGATTCCTGGCCTCACTATCCTATCCAAGTTTTCTTCCAGCCATGCTCGGTAGAAAGGTGCACATCCTGCATAGTACCTGTCTGGTTCAATAGTATTCTTCTCCATGATTATTTTGCAGTGCCACATGTGTTGAGCTTGGCACTTGTAGGGGACGTCGTCGTCCTGGAAATCTGCTCTGAAGTGACCCATGTTGGCTACCCTTGGTACAACTTATTTTCCATCTGCCTGACTCATAACTCGGAAAGATACATAGGGATATATACCTCTCAACTCGATCAGCACTAAGTGTGGTGCATCCCTGAATCTGATGATAAATTCGTCCGTCGGGAACTACTCAAACATCCATTGCACATGTTCCTCGATCAGATTATTAAAGAATTCCACCCACTCCTTGGCATTTTCTGGCTGAGCAAATCTGTCCGGAATGTAAGTCATTCGTTTGGGGTGATGGAAAGCAATGTGATCATTCCGATCCCTTCGCGGATGTTCTTGGCGATATTGGCCCTTTTGAAGGTGTTCTAAGATCCATAACTGCAGTAACATGTTGCAACCTTCAAAATGTTTAACTCCTCTTTGACAATTCTCCAAGGCTCGCTAAATATCATCTAAGATCATAGGGACAATGCTGAAGGTTTGCCCGTCGATCCCTTCCATCAAGGTCCTGGTTACCATGGCTAGCCTGGTATGAATAATTTCCTTCTCTGTCGGGAACACTATCATGCCCAAAAAGCACAAAATAAACACGAATACCCTGCGGTGGATGTGACCCAGAGACGTGATGACAAACTCGTCATGATAGGTACGGTATGATTTGTTGTGACTGTATCTTTCATACAAGTACTCGAAAGGTATGTAATCTTTTTTCAAACACTCCAATTCAACATTCTTCTTCAACCCCATCATTTTCAAAAAAAAATTTCCCGTGCGGTTCTTAGGTACCAACAACCCAGGGCTTTCCCAAGCTATCCCAGCAAGTCTTCCTATTTCTTCTAAGAGCGGCGTCATTTCAATATTCACAAAGCGGAATACAGCTCTTTCACTATCCCAAAATAAAGTGGCAGCCTCAATCAACAAATTGTTTGGCTGGATGTTCAGAAGGGAAGGTAAATTTCTAAGATGCTTGCTCACGTGTTTCTTATCACTTGAAAGAAGGTCTTCCCACCAGTCTAGGAGCATTGGTGGGATATTGCTGACCATACCGAATCTGGGGACCTTGTGCCACATTTTCTGCAAGACAAAAATTGCTAGGCCCTTCCCCCCCCCCCCAGACCCCACTATTTATACACTTATGATTAACATACATGCATTTACTTCTCCAAATTAATGCACAGAACGTGATGGTGTCTTTTGGGATTATGAAAACACTGGTGGACTTTTGGATAAAGCTATCTTAAAGGGTTATTGTGCGGACGACACATTAACCCTGCTAGCTTTGACCATGATGCATGCACAATAAAACAAGAGTACGGCTTCTATGGGGTTATAGACCGGTAACTCGAGCGGACAACTCGAGGGGGAAAGGCACGGAACCCTCGACTGCACTGATGATTGACTGGTTTTACCGCAAATAAGCTTTTTCGAATTTAGGGGGTTATATAAATAGGAAGAGCGCAACCACACATCAAGCGTTGCAATAGGATTTGTTTAGACACAAGTGGAATATGAGGTTGAGCATGATTATACAACAATAAATAGCAATCAACATGTTATCACGTATTTGCACATTATGAAAGAGATAAATATGGCAGTTATAATTGAAAAACGGTTACAAAGGAAACCAGAAACATGTCAGTTTCATTTTGGAAAAAATAATAACAATTAATTGCACATAAATGGGAAAAGGGAAAGGGTGCAAGCATTAAAAAAATAAAGCACATTTAGACAAATTCACAAAGCAGATTGTAATGGTAAACGCATGGTTTCCCCAGCAGAGTCGCCATGCTGTCGCGCCCCCCTTTTTCCTTTCCTTTTGGATTGTTCTCTATCATCCACCGTCAAAGAAACCGGAACCCTCTCCCCTCTCCTCACTCTAATTCTCACTCCAGACAAATCATGCATACTATCAGGGTTTTTGATATTATTGGGACAACTCATTTACTTTTGGGAAAAGGGATGTAAGGAATTTGAAGAGTCGCCACCTAGTGAATTAAGGTGCGTTAGGGCACCTATTACGGGTTATTTATAACACTAATTGTATAACCAGAGATTAGGTAAGGGCTTGAAGTTACTTTAAGGGGAAAGTTTTAGGCACCCCTCGAAGTCCACAACTGTGGGTCCTGGCAAAACTTACTTTGTGAATTAATCAGGTGCGAATAAGCAGTCTAAGAACACATATGTAGATGAATAAAGGTTTTAAATAGATTAGCAGTCCAAGAACACATAACTAAATTAATAAAGGTTTTAACTGATTAGCATTCTAAGCACACATATGTAAATGGGTGAAAGGGGTCCTAAGTTATTTATCCTATAGGATCATATCCATGCAATTCCCGGTAATCACTCCTCAATGATGGGCTACACGTTGCATTAACGCACAGGTCATCATAATCTTTTCTACCCATTATCCTACCCCTTAGCGGTTATATATGCGAGTTGATTAACGAACTCTAGGTGTGTTGTTACCCGTCACTTTCCTTGTGGTCCTGTAGGAGTTTAGGACCTCTAAATTTGGGTAGTTCTAGACAACCCCTAAGGTATTCAAAAGGGAAAAATCTAGGCGACAACAAATAACACATAGGACAATCAAATAAGGGAAGCGGTTAAGGGGCTCATGTTTTCCTCCACATATATAGACAATTAAGCAGCACGCCTTAAACACATGTTATCAGGTAATTTCATAGAAAGAGTCCTAGGACAGGATGTCTAGGTGAACATTAATATACATAATATGCAACACTATTTTACAAATTCAATCATAGGGTCCTAACCAGTTTGCCTACTGATTTTAAATCTTGTAAAACTTAGCAGTAAGCAAAAAAAAATACAGTTTCCAATTTTATGCAAGGAGATTAATTACCTAAGGCTTGCCTCGGCATGGGACTATACGCAATCACAATTACATGATCTATTTAAACAATTCGAGATTATTTCAACCTATGGGCATGCTGATCTAGGTGATACAGATTCTAACAAGTGATTTATACTAATTTGTATTGAGAGACGTGATACCTACGCGTGAGGCTGTTTTAAAACCCTTTCATGGACAATTATTTATTTAGTCTAAATAGACATGATTCAAACATATGCAAACGGGGTTCCCTAAAAACATGGTATCTAATGCATACGGAGGATGACTATTTTATTAAGGTAGGATTATTAACCCAGTAGCAGGATCTCTAAGTGAAAGTACCTATGCAGAATCAGGAATTGAGTATGCGATATGCTGAAGCAATAAACGTGAATATCCTAAAAACATGATGTCTAATGCATAGGTTTTGCATGGTTGGAATGCAGATAGACACAACAATCCTAGGACATGATTTATAATGCAGATTTGCGTAATGTAAAGCTTTGAATCATGACTTCTACCCATATTTACCCATAGGATCATATAACTATCCTCCCCCTTTCACTAATCACCCCAATATCTTGTTACATACAAATGATTGAATAAATTACATAAATTAAAATTAAAATTAACTATAGGGAGCATGAAGTAGGCCCAAAGCACACCTGATAAAGCCATTCCTTCTATAGTCTCAAATGCCAAGGATTTTGATAGCCAAGTTTGTGTCCAGGTGTGTCAGAGTTCCCTAAGGACCTCAACGATCCAGGGCAGTGCTCACACCCAGACCTTTTCACAATAAGGATTGAGTATGTGCAGTGTGGAATGGCTAGCCCCAGTGTGCTATAGTTGAAAGGAATCTTAAAAGGATCCCAAGGCAGTACACACACTGGAGGGGCAGAACCTCTTGACTTAAGAGTAAAGTCAGAGTGCTTGACATAGTTTTGAAAAAGGTTTTTTTTGTATGTAAAACAATATAAAGAGGACTATAGGAATGAAAAGGTTTTGAAAAATAAGAAATAGTTTAGTAGTGAGAAACTTTTTGAGAAGAATACTAAAACACTTTTGAAATGAACAAACAATCAATTGGTGATAGAACGTCCAGATTCAGCAACACTCAACAAACATATTTCACACAGGGATGAAGGGGTTGGGGACACATAAAATTCACATTAAAGGAACACATGATAGGGTACATGGAGGCATATAGACAACAAATGCATAGAGCACTTATGAGCTCTATAGAATTAACAGGTTAGTCATGATGGTAGGTAATTGAGACATAGAACAAGGATGCAGTAAAGCCATGTTGAAAGCATAAGGGGTATTGGACAGAATCAGACACAAAACTAGAGTCAGTCGATTGCTATAAGAGATTAGGTAACTAACATGATCTCATTAGTAAATGTGAATAGGCAAAGGGGTAAATAGACATGCTGGACAAACACCAAACAAACCATTATAGTTTGTACATGCTAATTACATATTGAACAAGTCAGGATTAGACATGCTAAGCAAAGCAGTAAACAAGAACATGGATTGAGTTCATAACTAATGAACTACTGCAGGATTGAAGCACATAGAGTTTAGGTTTCAAAATCTAATTAGAGACATACCATTTAAGGAAGAGAGCACAAAATGTAAAACATGTGCAGTTCAATATCTAGCCTTGGCTTATAGCCGGCTAGATCAATGATTATCACAAGTAACAGAGAAGAAAAGAGAGTTTGAGTGTAAATGTGTGTTATGAACTTTTGTTCGTGTCCAGAAGTGAGAATAGAGGAGAGTATATATAGTAGTTTGAGAGTAGAGTAAGTAAGGTAAAGGAATCAGAAACCAGCAATTAAGGGGTCACATAATTCAATCATACAAAGAAGTTCAACATAGACCTCCCTTAATTAAGGGCAGTTAGCCAAATGGTAATGGCAAGGATTAATTAAGGCAAGACGTTCAAATCAGACAAAATAAAGGAGTACAGAATAAAATAATCAGGTGTCTAATTAAGGAAAGAATCATGTAAAGGAATCAGTAAATACAAGCAATCAAATAAGGTAAGAATGACTAATTGAAGTAGTAAACAGGGAAACAAGCCAGAATTAGTCATACAAATCAATCAGCCAAATTTCAAAGTGACAATGATTTATGGAAAGAATATATCACCCCCCATAAATAGAATATAAACTAAGTAAAATTTCATAAACACATATATGAATTAGCTGGAAAACTGATTCGAACCCTAATAGTGATTAGTTAGGGAAAAAATCACAGAGTACTGGATTTGACAAAGGAGAATCGTGTAAGTAAAAAATACAGAGTGAATCAATATGACTGGTAACACTGAAAGACTCCAAGTAGAAGCAAAAAGACATTTGAAAAACACTAAAAACCAATTTAAGTATCTTTTGCATAAATCAGTCAAGAAGATTAAGGTATAATCGATTAAACACTTAAAAGTCAGAAAGACCTTTGAAAAAGAATTTGTAACGAACCCTAGTTTAAGAGAAATGGAAAATAGGTTGAAAAACCAGAAAACTTTCAAGGAAAACATGCGAAATATGTTCAATCTGTCTCAGATCTGAGAAGATAAAAGATAAAATTAGGGTTTTAGAAGGTACAACAACGAGAACATAGGCTTAGGGAAACATGGATTTGTAACGAAAGTAAGAAGATTCTTACTCAATGGTCGAGCCAAATGGTCTGAAACAGGCGAGAAGGACCCAGAGGTGTAAACAGACAAGCCCTGGTCCCTTGATAATCTACTCAAGGATCTTGGAGATGGAGGTACCATAGGATATAAGAGGCCATTAGAGGCCTGAGGTGGTAAAGAACCACCATAGGAAGGCAGTAGATGAGTGACGACGAGGGAAAGTTAGGGTTAGGATTAGAGAGAATCTGAGAGAGAAGGGGAATGGGTGACAGCGGGTAAGAGGAAACAATGAGAGGTTTGGGGGGGGGGGGGGGGGGGGCGTTTTAGGTTTAATTATGGTTAAAAGGATCTGGGCCGTTGATAAAAAAAGGGTCAACGGCTAGGATTAAACAAGAATTAGGTCGGGTAGGTGGGGCATTGGGCTTGGGTTTATTGGGCTGGTTTTAAATGGTTTTTGGCTGGTAGGCTTGGGCTGAAATTGAAATTAAACAAGGTTATTTGGTAAATACCCCAAATAAATTAGTTAAAATAATTTGTAAAATAATTACTAATTAAAAAAAAATGAATTTCGTGCATAGAAATGTTTTAAAATGGTTATTTAGTATTTAAAAATAGAAAAGACTAATTTCTGGTAAAAATAACACGAAAATTATATGCATGGGCTATAATTGCAAAGTTATTGCAATTATAGGCAAAAAGGTGCCAATTTGGCTATTTATGGAATGATTTGGACTCAATAGGACCATAATAGTAATATTAAATCAAGACAGGTTTTTGAAATCATTTGTGATACAATTTTATAATTATTTATTAAAAATAAAATACTGAGCAAATTAATAAAAATGTAAAAAATTAATGGAAAAATACCAATTGGTGCTAATGATGATTTTGAAGACATATATGCAATTAAAAAAAAAAATTTGGTAAAAATTTGGTATCAACAAGTTGCAAGAGTTGAAGGCGCAATTGAAGGCCTTGCTGGTTAAGGGCATTATTAGGCCTAGCACTTCACCTTGGGGTGCGCCAGTCCTCTTCGTGCGGAAGAAATACAGGTCGTTAAGGATGTGTATTGATTATCGACAGTTGAATAATTTTACTATAAATAACAACTAACCACTTCCAAGGATTGACAAACTTTTTGACCAACTCTAGGACTTACATTCAGGGTATCATCAGGTGAGTATTAAGGAGAATGATATGTCAAAGATGGACTTCCGGACAAGATATAGGCCCTTTGAGTTCTTGGTGATGTCGTTCGGGCTAACAAATTCCTTAGCAGCTTTTATGGATCTCATGAATACTATATTCAGGCCCTATCTTAATGTGTTCATGATCATATTCATTGCTGATATTTTGGTGTATTCTCGTTCGGAGGAAAAATATGCAGGCCATTTGAGGATAGTATTACAAACGCTTCAAAATCGTAAGTTATATGCTAAGCTCTCCAAACGTGAATTCTGGCTGAACTCAGTAACATTCTTTGGCCATGTGATATCTGACGAGGGTATTAGTGTTGACAGTCAAAACATCGATGCAGTAAAGAACAGGCCGAGACCTATAACACCATCAGAAGTCCGCAGCTTTCTGGGGCTAGCAGGATATTATAGGCGATTTGTAGAAGGGTTTTCCTCTATATCAGCAACATTGACTAAGTTAACACAGAAAGCTACTAAGTTCCAGTGGTCTGACGCGTCTGAACAAATTTTTCAGGAGTTAAAGAATCGATTGACATATGCGTTAGTGCTCACTCTCCTAGAAGGAATAAAAGATCATGTGGTATATTGTGATGCCTCAGGTATAGGTTTGGGGTGCGTATTGATGCAACATGGGAATGTGATTGCTTATGCATCAAGACAATTGAAGAAGCATGAAAATAATTACCCAACCCATGATTTGCAATTAGCTGCAGTAATATATGCTTTGAAGATATGGTGGCACTACTTATACGACGTCCATGTTGACATCTATACAGATCACAAGAGTTTACAATACATCTTCAAGAAGAAGGAGTTGAATTTGAGGCAGCATAGGTGGCTTGAACTACTGAAAAATTATGATGTCGAGATATTGTACCATCCCGGTAAAGCCAATGTTGTGGCAGACGCTCTCAGTCGTAAGTCAATGGGAAGCTTAGTACACATTGAGGCAGGTATACAGGGGTTGACTAAAGAGCTTCATCAGCTAGCCAATATGAGAATTAGATTGTTAGACTCTGATGACGGATGGGTTACTGTACAGAATACATCATAATCATCTTCGGTAGCCGAGGTAAAAGCACGACAATATGAAGATCCTACCTTAGTACGATTGAGAGAGAGCATTCAACAGTGTAAAATTACGACTTTTGAGATCAGAGCAGATAGGGCACTAAGATACCAGGGCAGTTTATGTGTGCCTGATGTGGCACGGTTTAGAGAGAAGATTATGATTGATTCATCAATCCCGATATTCCATCCATCCCGGATCGACAAAGATGTATCATGATGTTAAGGAGCGGTATTGGTGGTATAACATAAAGAAGTCTATTGCAGAATTTGTAGCCTAGTGTCCTAATTGTCAACAAGTAAAAATCAAACATCAAGAAACCTAGTGGATTGCATTAGAATATAGAGATTCTGACTTGGAAAAGAGAGGTGATTAATATGGACTTCATTATTGGATTACCTCGCTCTTATCCTAAGTTTGACTCCATATGGGTGGTAGTTGATCGACTTACAAACTGTGCCAATTTTCTGCCAGTTAAGACAACTTACGCAGCTAAAGATTATGTGAAGTTGTATATCAAGGAGATTGTTAGACTTCATGTTGTGCCGGTATCTATTATATGAGATCGAGGAGCGCAAATTTTCAGCTAACTTTTGGAGGTCTTTTCAGAAGGGTTTAGGCACACAAGTGAATCTCAACACTGCATTCCATCCACAAACTGACGGACAGGTTGAACGTACCATTCAGGCAATTGATGATATGTTACGAGCATGTGTTCTAGATTTCAAGGGGAATTCGGATTACCCTCTTCCACTCATAGAATTTTCCTACAATAATAGCTACCATTCCAGTATTAAAATGTCCCCGTACGAGGCACTATACGGGAGGAGATCTAGATGACCACTTGGATGGTTCAAAGCCGGTGAAACAGAACTATATGGGACAAATTTGATTAACCAAGCCATTGAGAAGGTAAAACTGATACAATAGCGGCTAAGGACGATGCAAGGCAGACAAAAGTCTTATTCTGATGTCCGACGTCGTGATCTGGAGTTTATGGTTGGTGATTGGGTTTTCTTGAGGATCTCATGGATGAAGGGTGTTATGCATTTTGGGAAGAAAGGTAAGCTGAGTCCGCAGTATATAAGTCCGTACAAAATTCTTCGAGGAATTGGACAGGTTGCTTATGAGTTAGAATTGCCATCTACATTGGAATTTATCCACCCGGTATTCCATGTATCTATGTTGAGGAAATGTATTGTAGACCCTTCTTGGGTCGTCCCTATCGAAGATGTACAAGTTACATAGGGTCTATCATATGAAGAAGTTCCAGCGACTATAATAGAGTGCCAAGTCCGCAAGATGAGAACAAAGGATGTAGCTTCCGTCAAAGTATTGTGGAGGAACAAGAACAGGAAATAAATTACATGGGAAGCAGAAGAGGAGATGAAGTCTAAATACCTTACTTGTTCCAGATTCAAGATAATGAGGATGCCGAGGGGACGCAGGATGCATTAGAAGGTGAAATGGCTCGATGAGGTAATTAGTGGCTTGAGAATACTCTTCCTTAATACAAAATGGTGATGTACATATAATGTACATATCCATAATGCTTGTAATAGCCTTGTGAGACTATACTTTGGGTTTAACTGCTTGCAAGTTCGTCTAGTATCCATTTTATAAGGGAAACTCGGCTGGAAACTTTCGTTGGAATCCACGNATATTGGTCTTAAATGATACAAGAGTGTATAAGGGTGATTAACGAGTATTAGAAGTTAAACGAATCAAGGATGTTGTAACTCGTATTTTTGGGTAAACCTAGGGGTGACTAATATTCTCAAGAGGTCATGTTTTAAGGTATTTGAATCATATAATATCTGCATCATTAGTCTTGAAGTCAAACGAGTTATGAAACAAAAGTCAACAAAAGTTGTCGCAACTTATGTGCATAATCTTACTTAAACTTTAGGTCAAATGTTACTAAGATTTTATTCAAATTTACTTGGAATTACGTGGTGATCTACCCACCAAATTGAATATGTATGAGTCTAGTTTCCAACACATTAAACCGTTCGTCAATAAGATCTCTTAGTATAGAGATATTAACATATTCGTGACACTGCGCAGATTGGTAGGTGACAAGTAGGTTCATCACCTACTTGCCAAAATGAGAGGACTCAATTAAAAGCCCCAAAATCGGACAAGAGGGGACTTTTAAGGGCTTATAAACTATTTATTTCACCAATATTTCAGACCTAGAAAACCAAATTGAACCCTTTCAACTGCTCCCCAAAATTCCCACACAAACCCTAGGGTATTTCGGGTGTTACGACGTGATTCTAGTGCCGAAAATCCCGGACAGCTTGCTAGTTTTCTTTATCCTTCTTGTAGCTGCGTTGAGGGAATGATTTTTGATGAATAAGGATCAGGTTTCGTGTCTTATACTCAGTACAAGGTAAGTTTATGCTTCTCCTTCCATTATCTATGCATTTGCGAGTTGTAACTCGATCGTAATGACTAGACCTAGCGAGTTTCGAAAGAGTTGTATGTTATTTATTATGACGTCATGGTTCGATGGTTGTGAAATTATTTTTAAGTTGAATCCATGGCTCGTTTATTGGATGAGAGGCTTAATTATGTACTTTTGGCTGTGTTTCTCAATTCGAAAGAAAAGACAAGTCGAAATGTGTTTTAGTAAACTGAAAAATTAATTTTGAGTTGCTAAACTTGTGGGACTATTTTGTGGGCTGTTTCGTGTTGCTATTAAGTTGTCTCTTTTTCTAATTTTTTATGGAGTTAAGAGGATAAAGGGTGTGGATAAACACCACATAATGTAAGGGTGGTTTGTTGGTTGTTCGTTGTAACATTTTCGGATTATTTAACACTTTTATGGTTGTCATTTTGTGTATGAAGTGATAGGGGTATGTTGGGCTGTTTGATGATTGTGTTGACTTGTGTTAAGTCATATATATAGGGGAGTTTCTATCCATTTCATCGTAAAATAGGTTTTGGTCTATACATAATAGTTACGACGCTTAAACGATAACGATTGTGTCATTTCTCTTATTGTAGACTAAGGAGTCGTGACATTTGCATAGCTTGAGGTTGGGAAGTATATATACAAGGTATGTGAGGCTATCCCTTTATTTAGTATGCATGACTCGGATTATAGATAATGCAATGAACGAGCTTCCAAAGATACTCTACTCTTAGAAGCTAACGGTACTTACATTGTTTCCCTTCTTATGGAACAATTGATGATGAGGTTACTTCTCTTATTCTTATGTTATCAATGTTGTTGGTACTTTCTGATTATTATAAGATTCTTGATGAAGAGTTAGCCCTAATAACGTTTACGGAGAATATCGACCTGACGTCACTCCGAAAGGTTCAGAATATATTTCCAACGAGTCCTACATGCATTATATATATATGTATCAATTTTACTCTACCTAGCCACGCTATAGTCGGTTGAGTACGACACCTATTATGCAACCACTGTGTTGGGTTTATCGAGCTCCACGTGTCCGGGTACGTTTTATCAAGCCCGATTACGGCCGGGTACGATATGATGATAATGTTGCCCACAAAGGCCTATGTATTAAAATTTTATGTATATATATGCATGTATCACGCATTTCATATTAGTAGCCCTCAGAGGTACCCAGATGTTAGAGGTTGTATATAGTCTATCCATGTTTACATTACTGTTCTTGCTTATGGTTTCCTGCCTTACATACTCAATACTTTATTCGTACTGACATAATTTTTATTTGTGGACGCTGCATGTCATGTTGCAGGTCTTGATAGATAGGTAAACACAGATCTCCCAACATAGTAGACTTTACAATTCAGTGGTTATTGGCAAGATCCCTTCTTCGGACTTGCCGGGGTGTTGGTATGCATTTCTGTTATAGATATTATGAGTATGTCGGGCCCCTGTTCCGGCAATGTTGCATCACTTATGCTCCTTTAGAGGCTCATAGACAGGTCTCGACTCATGTACTGTTTGGTATGCCTTGTCGACTGATTTTTGTAGTATAGTCTTTATGGAAGCGTGGCAGCTCGTACCTTATTGGTAGTTTCATGGCAGTCTTGTCATCCCCATGTTATGTATGCTCATTCCACTTTCTTTCATTGTGTTTTGTTCATGATCCATATCTACTTTTTATAATGATCTCGTCGGCCCTTAAAGATAATAAGGAAGGTTAGATAAAATGTATGTTGGTGCTCAGCAAGTATGGCCCGGGTGCTAGTCATGATCCTCCAAATTTGGTCGTGACAGGATAAAACCCCCTCTTCTTAGAAATTGAACCCCCATGTCGTCCCTACGGTTGATGTAAGTTTCAACTTTGGTTGTTGTAGAAAATGATATTCCAAACAGGCTTGTGTTGTAAGAACTTTTGTGCAATATGTATTAGAATGCTCGCATTATGCTATTTTGTAACTTGATGATTTATTGAAGATATGGGATATGTGTTAAATTGCCAAAATATGTGAAAGCTTATATATGCCCACGATTCATAATTTGTCATGTGTGTACATAATACCTTGAATTGAAAGGCTTGTTGACGAAATTGATATTAATGTGAAATGTGTGGAAAGAACTTGAATTATGAAATGCTGTCAAGTGCAAAGTGTGACATAACTATTGTGGCCACTAATGACGAAGAAATTTAAATAGGTGCGGGAAATGTGGAATGAGATGATTGAAAAAAAATGGAAATGTCTTGAGTAAGACAGCCTAGCCTATCGAATCGTGATCGGATGCCATGCTGCGCACATGGTGGTAATGTGCTGGGAATCGAACCAGAATTCAAACAGGAATTGATATTGTGGGAAAATGTCTCCAAGGGAGATGACCTAGCCGATCGGGTCGTGATCGGACTCCGTACCAAGAGTACGGTGGTATTATGAATAACGGCATAGGGAATAGTGGTATTGTTGATAATGATATTGTGAAATGTGGTATTATCGGTACTAAAGATCTCCTAAATATAAATATCTATTACTTTCACATGTTGAAAACTGTTATGTTTCAATTGCGCGTGTGGATATTGTTTACTGTGACTTGTTGTTTCTATGGATTTCCTTTTCTCACACGATTATTCTATTTTGAAAGATGACTTTTAGCTTTACATACTAGTACTATTCGATAGTACTAACTCCCCTTTTGCCGGGGGCGCTTCATCTTTAATGGATGCAGGTGGTTCCCCGGTAGGCGGCAATGACCAGTGATAGCGGTACACTCCTTTCAGCTAATTTGGTGATCCCCACTTCATTTTGGGGTCCTGTTTTATTTGGTTATTGTGTACTTTGTATTTTGAAGTATAGCGGGAGCCTTGTTGCCGACATTTACATATTACTCTTCAATTGTACTTTGAGGCTCCGTAGACAGGTTGTGGGTGGTGTTTGATATTGGAAATTAAACTAGAAATATTGGTATTTGGCAAATATGTTTTTCTTCATATCTATAAAAATTGTAATATTTTGGATATTATGGTTGAAATTGCTAACGGAAACAAAATGAAATATTCACAAGTATGGTTAATGGAGTTCATCTCCTCTTTATTCATGAATTAGTTTGGGTAGATTGAAACCTAACACGCTTTCTCAGTTGTGATTAATCGGTTGAGCGCCAGTCGCGCTCCTCGATTTTTGAGGCGTGACATATATCATATGGATATTTGCCTACTGCAGGTATGTTAAGGCTAATTCTTCATTCTTTTGGTATAATCCAAGTAACGATACGTAAACGTAATGTTATTCCATAAGTGGTTCTACTCTTAGGAGTTAATGATGTCTATGTTATTCATTTCCGTAAAATGATATTCAAGAAATCCTAAGTATGTATCTAGTCCTTATTGAGATATATGATGAAGATGTTAATGTTTTTAATATAGTGATACATGCATCTTCATGCATTTTACCACCGTGCTACGGCCGGTAAGGCATTTACCACCGGTTGGGCAGTTATGTATCATTATTTACCACCGGATGGGCAGTCATGCATATTCATTTACCACCGGTTGGGAAGTTATGTATCATTATTTACCACCGTTTGGGAAGTAATGCATATTGATTTACTACCGAGCTACAGCTGGTTGGGCAGTTAAATATTTACCACCGAGTTACGGCTGGTCGAGCATTCATGCATTTATCATTGAGCTATGGACGGCCGGGCAGCTATACATTTACCATCGCACTACGGCCGGTCAGGCAGTTACCATTGATCAGTTGGGCAGTCATTCATCATAAAATATGGATAATCGATTTAAAGAGAAGTATTATATATATAAGTATAAGTATGCATATACGGTGGCGCTTCAGAGATTCAGATTGATTCTTACATGTATTTAATTAATGTTGACTTAATGTTACGTTTCGGTTATGCCTTACATACTCAGTACTTACGTTCTTTTGTTGGGGACGTTGCAATCATGCCTCCAAGTACAGATAATCAGTTTGACGATCCCTCATAGTAGACGAGATTGGCATTCAGTGAAGGATCAGTAAGACTCCACCTCATTTGGAGTGCAGTCGAGTCTTTGAGTCATCGTGTTAGAGTTTTTTCTACAGTCTTATGGGTAGGCCGGTGTCCTGTCCAATTTGATGTGAAATACTCTTAGAGACTTTGTGGACAGAGGTTCATTTTGTACAGTATGTCGGAGGCCTTGACGACCCATATGTATTCATGTTTTAAGAAAAAAAGGTTGAGTGATATAGTGTTTTCCCACTTATAGTTGTACAATAACAGTTGTGGCATGTTGGCCCATAATAGTAAGAAGAAAAATAAGAGTTAAAGAGTGGTTCGCTCAGGCCGGTATGGCACCGAGTGCCAGCCACACCTCCCGAGATTTGGGGCATGACATGTGGCTAGTCTTGGTACTTACTGGGTACCGACTGTGGTGTACTCATACCACACTTTCTGCATATTTTTGTGCACGACCAGGTATTAGAGATATCAGACTCGGTTGAAGTTAGTTTATTGATCGCGAGGATGCAAGGAAGAGTTGCTTGGTTGTCGCAGTTCATTGGAGTCCTTTCCTTACAATGTCCTCTCATCTTGTCATTTGAATAGTATTGTATTTCGATCTTTGAGATCATTCGATGTATTCAGCTAGAGTTCTTGAATCTGTTGTTGATACCCAATTTTGCCCTAATACTTTTTGTAAATGTCATATAATCTTTTAATATATCATTCCTGCATCATCACCAATTTACAAGAGTCATACAAGTATTTTCCATAATTTTTCATAAGTTTGAAAGCCGTAAGATTTATTTTCTTGCATTTGAATTTTTTGAATATGTACTAATTACCCCTTTAAAGTATTTTGTGATGACTTAATCATCCAAATTTATTATTTGCATGCACATATATGTATCATAATATTTTACCTCATTTTCATATAATTATATATGTATTTTTATGTTTTTTACTTTATTTTGCAATAATAGCATATATATTGTGAATAATTACATTTTATTACATTATTTGTGCCTAAATATAATTTTGATATTTTTATAATGTAAAATTATTATTTCCAAGAATCTTACTACACAAATAATATTTTTACTATTTGTTAATTACTTCTTATAAGTTAATTTTATAATTTTTGTGTATTTAAAAACCTTCGGCCTAATATTTGAGTTAATTTCAGACCCAAAACCAAGCCCAATAACCCCAACCCCAAACCAGACATCAATTTCAATGAACCCGCTCGCAACCAACTTCAAACGACCCGCCCCACCAGTTTAAAAATCCTGGCTATCGATCTCCCAAGATCAACGACCCACGATCAACCATTCATTTTTAATTACCCGCCCCAACCCTATTCCTCACATTTCACTCAGCCCAGTCGCCCTGAAACACTCTCCTCTCCTCTCATACCAAGCCTTAGTAGATGTATCTCTATACCTCTCCAAATCCGGCTCTAAAATGGAATCAATCACTAATTCACTTACCTATTTTGTGGTACTTCGCTATTGTACATACGTATGTGGTGCTACTTAGTTCTTGCTCTATTTTTGGCAAGAACCGGCTTTAGAAATTAGGCCTAGTAGGATTCGATCTTCAAGGATTCAGACTGTATTTTGTCTACATACACTAAAAGGAGGCGATTTGTGCACTCCTAATTTGATTTACAGTAGGTTGAACCCATATAGGGTTTGATATCTTCATCTCCTTTACGGATTTTGATTGCATGAGATATTTTCTTTCTTTTTCTGTGTTTAAATTGATTATTTTCCATGTTTTTTTTGCTTAATCAACTACTATATAAATCCTTTTCCCATCTACCCTAAGGATTAACAACCGCTGCTACAACTACTGTTATCACTACTATTATTCTCTCCACTCTCACTCTTCTATACTTTCTACATTCTTGGTTGTAGCCGGCTGAAAGATAAGGCCACAATAATTATCTATAGTTACCTCTCTAGTGCGAGTACTACCTGAAGCTCGTTCGAAGTACCTATGAACTTTGACGCACTAGGGGTGTAGAATTGCTATTATTGTTCTTATTTGCTACTAGCATTTGGCGATTCATCCATATTTGTTATTCAATTTGCAAAGTGGTAAGTGCTCAATCCCCTACAATTATGTTTCTTCTTTGTTTGTATTCATGCCTTTGAACATCTATGTTATGTGGACCTTTCTACGCCAATATGATACTGCACCGCCGACCTTGCTTTAAATTTCTTCTGTAATCCTTCACCAGAACTTGTATAAGCTTGCTTATGTTCATTTAGTGCAGCCAAGTTGGGAAGAATTCTAGGCTGTTCTTCTTGTTTGAGGCTGTCATGTTTACGTATGCTTAAATTTCTACATTGGTCGTTCATTATTAAACCTTTTCTCATGTATCGCTTTGGAACGCTTGCCCTGAAACTCTGAAGAATTACTCCCTGCCCAAAATTTGTCTTAATAAGTTTCGAAATCCTTTATGTAGGCTCTACTGTTTCCCATCTTTACATAAATCCTATGCTTTGACCAAACATGTGGCTTTATTAATTGTTATGTGATGTTTAGAAAAATCTGTGCTCTTTAGTATTGCCCAAGTTCCCAGTTGAATCATAATACACTTGTTTTTCTTCATTGTGCCTAGTTGAATGTTTAAGTTCTTAAATCTATGTGATCTACTTGAGCGTAAGTTGGCAATTCCTTCTGCCTTGATACTTTTTGAACTTGGGGACCGCTGTGTTACACTCCGCATAATTAACATTCTTATTAGCTACTATAGACCATGCCTACTCTCTTGTTTACTCTACATTCTCAGACTATGACTTTGTTAGACCATCATGCCTTAAATTCCTAGTTCTGGGTCTCTTTTAGGCTAATTCACGCTTTACTATAATCATATTGTTCTGCAAACTAAGCATGTATGCGTACCATGTTTACCTAAGTTCTATCTCTCCTCAAATCTTCTAATATTGCACAGGCTATACTCTTTCGCTTGTTATGAACCAATATTGTAATTCTTTATGCTAAAACAACCCTATTAAGGTTGTTCTCTATTGATTCTTCAACGTTCATATTAGATTACCTGCTTGAAATTTCCTTAAGGTGTTTTGACTATGTTACTGTTTGAGACTTCTTTCGAAGTAGTCTGTTATTTCGTGATGATCATTCATGTCCCGTAAATCTAGAATATGCAATCATGAACTCGTCTTGTGTGTGTCCTACAAACATGTCACATGAATTTGTCTATACGTCTTGGTGATAATTAACTTTACAGTCTTAAGAAATAAGTGTGTGGACTTCCTTCCTAGGTTAGTTAGTTCAACATATAATGTGTAGCTTGTAATCATGTGTGAATCTTTTGTTTGGGCTTGATGTATATTCTATGTTTTGTTGGGCTTGACTGTTGGATTCAGACATACTGCTGGTCCTATGAGCTGGGTTTTGGGTCTATTAGAGCTGTCACAGGCCTATAAAAGCACTGGGTTATCTGTACTAGGCCTATCATTGGGCCTATAGTGGTCTAGTTATGTAATTATTCATATTTGATTATTTCATTCGGGCTATGATAACTCGTTATCACGAATGATTGGGAAGTCAATAAAAGGGGTCTGAGGTATTCTAATATTTGCATGAAAGGGTAGAAAACATGCCGATATGGTCTATGTGCTTTATGTGCTATGTTGTTTAACTTGCTTTATTTATGCACATCAATAGAAATCACGACTATAGGAATCACGCACACACTTCACTTAACTTGTCAAAATATGTCGACTCAAGTAATTGCTACGTTGTGTCCATGTCTACTGTTGAACACTTAGACAACATGTCTGTAGAATGAATAACACATGCTTGTTATTTCCCATCTTCATATAATGTCTATAGGTTTTCAATTAATCAATCAATCAATTATTTCTATTGCTTTTGGCGCGCTGGCACTTTAGATATCATGACTATAGGATTCTAATCAATTAATCAGTCACTTTATTATTACCATGCATAAACGGCATGCGTCTAGGGACAATTATATAAAATGTATTTCAACTGATAGAGACCGTGCCTATAGGATATTGACGTCTGCCTAAGAAACATGCTTATATATCAGCACTAGTAATCTTGTAACTCGTATCGCTTCACTGCCTCATCACGTAAATAATTAGAAATCATGCCTATAGGACTTGTGGTGCTCTAATCTACCTATAGGTTGCTTGTACAATTCTGGAAATCACAATCGCCTAAAAATTATGCCGATACGATTTAACAATTCTAATGCGTCTTAACCCTCTAAACCAACTATTGCCTAATCTGCCCGCGCGCATTTGTTGTTTACATGTGGAGGATAACTTGTGCCTTTAGTTGTCTTTATGTGAAGTCCTATTTGTTTTGGATATTTTCTAGTTTTGTTCTTTTGACCAACCTAAGTTGAGTCAAGAATCAGCACATAGTAGGTCCAAAGCCTCATGGACCATAGGCATGGTACGGGTAGTGCACACATAGGATACTGTTCGGAATTGAACTAGAGTGTCATTAAGTAATAACTTCAACATAGTAATTGGGTAGCAGGAGTTGATAGTTTGTGCCTATAAATAATATGAGCAACCCCTACCTTAAGGGAGTTGCAAAGTATTATTTTTATTTCAATGGGTGATCCTTTATGCTAAAAGACATAGGACNGGGCCCCCCCCCCCCCCCTTGTTTTATATACTTATTATGCACACTTAGTCATTTAACATAGACTAATGCAGTTGTAGCCTTGTAACCATTAAGATTTGTACTGAGCATTTATTCTTACGTGTTACAATATGAGATTTCAACTCCTATATCCTTCTTTTCTTATTTGATCACCTAGCTTAATTTCCTAATCCACATAGTATAAAATTCGACCAAGAACCATAGTTGTGGACCTTATAGAGTGCCTAACCCCTTCTCTTTGAGGTAATTTAAGCCCTTGCCCGATCTTTGGTGACATACACTAGTTGAATCAGAGTTATTTGCAAATAGGGTCCCTAACGCACTTTAAAAATTATTAGGTGTTGACTCTTCTCTTTCAATACCCGCTTTAAAAGAGTTGTGACACGTCGAAGCCAACTTTCGCGAGAAAACGCGGCTCAACAACATGACAACTGTGCTGGGTATACTTAGGCTCTTACCATAATGAACATGTCTTATGTGGATTATTTCCCTTGTTTTTCTGTATTTGTTTAAATTTCTATGACATGAACATCCATTTCCTTATTTTCCTATATTTGTTTAAATATCTATGAAATGCACATCCATTTCCTTGTCTCCTTTATTTTCTATGACATGTATGACCCCTCTCCATTTCTTTCATCTTGTCTAAAATTGCAATATCATTACTCTCCCGTCCCTATTTTCCTACTTGCTTCATTACATTCTCGCACGTTTTCATGAGTTAAACTAACTTCTCTTTTTGTCTTTTTCTTTCTCTTTTGCTTCTACTCATGTTCATCTTTATCATAATTGATGTTTTTACGCACTTTTATCATGCAAATGCTTCGCAATGTGTTATTATTTCTGCATAAATCATGCTCCACACTATGCTCCATTGGTGCTTATTATCAATATAGCGGCGCTGAATGAGTATCCACGCTATGCTAAAAATCACCCTTTTTAATCGAAAAAGATTATTTGCTGTAGACTAGTCGATCATAGGTGTAGTCGACAGTCCCATGCCTTTCCCTCTCAAGTTGTCTACTGGAGAGTACCAGTCTAGACCCTTCTAAAAACCCCACTCCAATTTGAAATGTACATGCATCATGCTAAACCTTGTACGGATTGAGGCGTTATTGACGTAACAACCCGTTTAGATAAACCTTGTCGAAAGTCCGACGAGATTTTCGTAATCCTAAAGGACACTATCATGGTATGTGTATTACTTGGAGAAAATGTGTCAAGATGCTGATAGTTAGTGCGTAGATAGTCAAATTTGGAATGAGGAAAGGGCTAAATTTTATTTGCTTGCACAAAATGAAGCATGAAATCCCCAGGTTTGGTATGGTGTAGAATATCCCACCTTTGCTACTTGATTGGTGGAAAGACCTTGCACCTTGTGATAAAATTCATGTGAGGAGAGTACATGGTGACCTGCCGTCTTTGCTGAACATTTGGCAAAATATGAAACTGATCGAGGCCGTTACCATGTTCTGGGACGAGAAAAGAGCTATTTTTTTATTTGACAAAATAGAAATGACTCCTGTCCAAGAAGAAATAAGGGGTTTCTCTATGTACCTATGAGGTTCGGGTCTTGTAACGAATTCTGGATGATAAAAATGGGGTTCTTAGGTTTAAAGACTATGGTTGAAACATGGATTTCTAAAGGTGATGTGTTGGTAGTCTTGTATGGATCGGGGTGACATGGGATCACCCCCGGGTTTGTGCTTGGTGTGGTTACACTGTGGTTTAATAGCTTTGGGAAGACTCCTGGTACGTTCGAGGATGAATGTGTGTTTAAGTGGTGGAAGATGTAACGACCCGACATGTCGTTTTGAGTATCTGCACTTTGCTAGGTGTCCTGAGGGCTCGAGTATCTCCACATGATGTATTATGACTTGTGTAAATCATCGATGTTGGTTTTCAAGTTATCCAGAATTAATTCGGAAGAATGAACTTCAAGATCTAAGTTCTAAGTTGGAAGAATTGACCAAGTTTGACTTTTAGCATTTGACCTCATAATGGAGTTTCGTTAGTTCCATTGGCTCTGTGAGGTGATCTTGGAATTAGGATCGCATCCGGATTGTAATTTGGAGGTCCGTAGTTGAACTAATATTGAAATGGAAAGAGTTGGATTTTGAGAAGTTTCACTGGGAGTGGACTTTTTGATATCGGGGACAAATTCTTATTCCGAAAGATGGAATAGGTCTGTAATGGCATATGTGACTTGTGTGCAAAATTTGAGGCCAATCAGAGTTGAATTGATATGGTTCGGATGCTCGGTTGCGATTCTAGAAGTTCTTAAAGTTTAAGTTGATCTTTATGCGTTTTGTCATCCGATTTGTGCTTTTAGAGGTTATTTTGATGATTTAAGACCCCGAGTGAGTCCGTGTTAGATTATAGAACTTGTCTCTGGTTTAGACGGGGTCTCGGGTGTCTTTCAGATGGGCTACCGGCCATTTTTCTCCTATTTTGAATTGTTGTTCTGGCTCCTGGTGTTCCCTTCTATGTGATCACATAGGTATAGCTGCAATCTCGAAGGCTCATTGGTGGCTACAAATTTTCCTTCTTCGCGCTCGCATACACTAGTTCGCAATCGAGTATGTATGTTGGTGCCTTCTCCGTGTTCACAATTCATCTCTCGTGTTCGTATAGCTCATCTATAACAGCTCGTGATTCGTCCCCTTTCTTTTCTGCGATCGCATGCATCATCTCAAGGTCGCGTAGCGCAGAATTATCCCGTAGTATTTTTCCTTCTACGTTATCGCACTTCTATGGCCACGATCGCGAAATGCATTTTGGGTCGTGGCCATTTTCTTCTTCACTACTGCATTGCTTCTTCCGCGATCGTGTTGTACAAATACCTGGGCAGGCGGAATATAATCCCAAATCGAGGGTTATACCATTTTATCACATTTTGACTTGTAGATATCGGTTTTGAGTGATTCTTTGTCGGGTTTTCAAGAAAATCAAATTTGTAAGTGTTCTTCACCTAGAATTTACTATATTCCTTGATTTTATCTTTATTTTTGACATTTAAATTGTGTTTTGAGTTCGGGAAAATGGTGGCTTTTGTAGAAAAATTGCAAAATGCAAAGTGATCATCTGAAAGGAGAATTGGTTTCGGAACTGGATAAATTTTTTACGGTTGAACTCGTATCGGAGTCGGTGTTCGGGTTTTTTATTAAATTTGTCGAATTTCGAGGTGCGGGCCTAGGGAGTTGAATTTTTTTGACTTTTTAGAAATTGAATAAAAACCACAACTTTATTAATTGAAATTGTTTCCTCTTGCATTGTGTGATGTATTCAAGTCGTCTTGGGCTATATTGAGATGAGCGGAGATGAATTTGTAAAGGAAAGGCGGAAATTGAGTGTGGAGTTAGCCGAATCGAGGTAATTTCTTCGCCTAACTTTGTTGAGGGAATTATTCTACATACGGGATAGATACATATATGAGATGACGAGCGTATATGTAAGTGTCGGGGTTAATCATACTCGGGGGTAGATGAAGTTATAATTGTGTCTTGTAGAATTATGTAATTTCCTTGTTTCATGCGTCGCTTGATTCGTGTCTAGTTCGGTCATATCTATGCATAATCACTACTACATTGCTACGGCCGATATTTTGAGATGCTGGATTCTATACTTGTGTTGTGGATCATTTGTGAGACTTGTGGAAGTACTTGAATTATACGGCCCTTGAGGGTTTATTGATTCATTGTTGGCTCCGTGATTGAGAATTTGTAGGAATATCCGTTTGAACAATCTCCTCGATGTTATTTATACTTCCTACCTTGTCATTTTATTGATATCATATTCTTGCTAAGGAGTGTAAATCACGAAGGGTGATGTCATACCATTTCATATACATTACCACGTGAGGAAGAGTGTATTGCACGAAGGGTGATGTTGTTCCTCTCCATATAAATTATCATGTGAGGAAGAGCGTAATGCACGAAGGGTGATGTCGTGCAACCTCATATACATTATCATGTCAGGAAGAGTGTAAAGCACGAAGGGTGATGCCGTGCCACTTCATATACATGATCATGTGAGGAAGAGTCTAAAGCATGAAAGGTGATGCCGTGCCATTTCATTTATATTGTTATGCTTTTAATATTGTGATGCCATGGCAGGAAGGTTGTTTCTGTGCAGGTGATGATTAGGGACATGTATTATGATATGATATATGTTTTTCATGTATACATTTCCGCCTTTACCTTGAGCTGTTATTGTCGCAACTAAATATTGTGAGTGATATGTTGTTATTGTCCCGTACTTGACCTCTATCTCAATTGTTGTTGTGTTGTCCATGTCTTTTACTTGCTTAACTACCATATACAATGCCCATTTTATTGATTTTGAAATTATACTCACGACATACCTATTCTGTCACACACTAGTTTAAGCATTTCATCATGCATGTCATTCATGCCCTTGCTTCTTAACTTATGAAGATCATGGGTTTCCTCCTTATTTATCATATTTGTAGTTAGTCCTCCAATACAATAGTTAATTTATGTTGATACCCCTTTCTTTCCAATTGTTGTTATTACTCACGTATTTACTGTTAAGTCCTTTACTATTGTCCACATGTATATCCTTGTCCATTGTTGTTACTTGCGTATTTCCTACTTGCAATTCTTGTTATTGTGTTTTTTGTCATATGGTTGGTTCTTTTATACATACATTTGGAAGGATTAGTTGAAAGCACGAAGGGTGTTGCCATGCTAATTGAATCATTACATAAATTTATTTATACATGTTGAGGATGAGATAGAAACACGAAGGGAGTTACCATGCCATGTGACTTGATATCTTGGATACACTTCTTATAGTAGAAAAAGATTTTAAATCTTCTACTGTTAGAGTTGTATACGGTACTTTTGTCTATTATGTTTTGAATTGCCTATACTGTTAGTCCAAGGTACATGTTATAACAAATAACATCTTTCAACTACAATCCTCGTCACTACTTCGATGAGGTTAGAAAAAATACTTACCAATACATGGGGTCAGTTGTACTAATACTGTACTTCTGTACAATCCGTGCAGACTATTGAAGCGAAGGTGCTAGAGAAGTCGGGAGCTGACCCTGAAGATCTTCGTGCATTCTGGATAGAAGATGCCACTAGTCCTTGGTAGTTTTAGACATTATTAATATGTTCATGTAGTTTTCAAACAGATCGTATGATTATTTGTATTAGCTTGTAAATTCTGAATCCTGGAAGCTCATGATTCGTACTACCAGTTCTTGGGTAAATTTGTAAAAGTTCAGTCAATCCTATTTTAGTTTCATATATATTCTTTTGTCTTGTAGTTATTGTTAGTTGGCTTACCTAGAGGATCGAGTTAGGTGCCATGACGACTAGTGGTTTTTGGGTTGTGACAAGGTGGTATCAGAGAACTAGGTTCATAGGTTCTACTAGGCAGGAGCAAGTGTCTAGTAGAGTCCTCCGGATTGGTATGATGATATCCATACCTATCTTCGGGAGGCTACATGCCATTTAGGGAAAAATTCTTTTCTTCTTTCCTTATCGGGCGACCTTGTTTCAGGTTGAAATCAAAGATTTGGACTCCTTTCGATCACTCATATGTGATGTTATGCACTCAGTAATTGTTATATTCCGACGATCGATGATTCTGTGGATAGGTTACGATGGGCCATGGATGTTTGATTATCATTGTGATGTATTGTCCAGCCTCAGAACCGGATGCAGTGTTACATATTCTAGTCGTTCATTTGTGGTGTAAGTTGGGTTCATATGTATGATTAGTAAGCACTGACTTGGGAAGGTTGGTGACTATCACAGTGATGGGTAAACACTTGGTAGAGTCTTCGGGGTGTTCTATGATCAGCATTGCATGAGTTTTGAAGTATTCAGCTAAATAGTCATACGAGACGGGGCATAGTATGCAGATATGGTACTTTGGGTTGCTGATGTGGTGTTCTATGGCATCGAGATAAGTGGTGGAGTCTGCTATTGACGATCAGATTGTAGGGTCATGGGATGTATCAATTTCTGGGTTATTTCTTTAAATGGGCATATGATGGTGTAGCACGGGATTTCTTGACGCGTATTAGTTATGTATTAAAGATGAGTGGTCATCGAGAAGGTTCTGACAAGTTCTAGGTCTTATGTAGCCTTTAGGGACTTTTGGATTTGTCTGGGGGTGGTAATGAAAATGGTAGTGAATGGTAATTGGATCCGTAGTATTTCCTTTTCAATAAAGGTCTACATGTCAATGTTGGAGTGATGCAAGAAATTGCTTCAGGTTACGAGGAAGTTCCCTCATGGCGGTCATGTCGGATTGAGTTACTTTTGGGTTGGAAGTCTGCGTAACTCGGTTGAGTTAGAGGTGATTGGTTCTGATTACTTAGTTATGTGTCATGGAGTTCCGAAGAATTTACCATGATTATGACCACAGTCGAAGATGATGTTCTCTACAGGTATCAGAGCTATATTACGTGTGTTGGTGTTCTCCCGGATTGAGTTAAGTGAAAGATTCTCGATAGATGAGGTGTTCGATTTGCTTACGGTTCAGAGTTGGCTATGAGATTTGTGTAGTGTTGTGAGTTAGAATGTTAGAGGCGATGTGCCGTGTGGGGTTGAAAAGTTGCATGTGCAAGGTTGCAGATAGTTTTAGAGGGAAGGATATGAGTTCTTGATGGCACAGACGATTTTAGGTGTTAAAGGTCTTGCTGGCACTATGTGTTCCCATCGAAGTAGAGTTATCCAGTTGGCAGGTACATTGTGTTTCGACTTATGGGTGTTTCTATGCGAGATGATGGAGTATGAATTACATGTCATCTATTTGAGTAGCGGTGTTGATATTGGGTATGAAAATTCTAGTATTCATAAGGCTCAGAGGCTGAATGTTCTTGTTGGTAGACTGTTCCCTGATTGCGAGTTGTGAATAAATGTAGAGGATTGGACGATTTGGAAGGTTTATTACATGTTTGAGGACAATCGATATTTGATTGGGGATTATTTTTAGCCTAATGAGAATGTATATTCTATATCAGACTGGATTTTCTTGCTCTTGCGTAGTTGTTGCCACATATATATCATCGGGCAGAAAGGATGTTATTC
Organism: Nicotiana paniculata; assembly: GCA_005239505.1. Lineage (NCBI taxonomy): Eukaryota > Viridiplantae > Streptophyta > Magnoliopsida > Solanales > Solanaceae > Nicotiana > Nicotiana paniculata. The sequence continues at coordinate 16,663 of ML364189.1, read as the reverse complement.
GCGCCTTGGCTTATGTTATATGTTACTCTCTTATACTATGATGGGTTCTGAGGTTTACATGATTATTCGAACACATATTGTAATTCACTTTATGCCTCGTGGCACTATGGGTGAGGTGACCTTTGTGATGTTGCTTAGCTTGTTGCACCATAGTTGTGCTTGTCTATCCCAGTATTGTTTGTTTCTAATAACTTCCCCACAGTTATATTTTTTGCACTCTGTTGTGGTTGATGTTGATGCACACGTGATCAGTGAGCTTAGTATTATGGCTTGATGGGTACCCTATGTGGATTGATATGGTGTGATCGAGTTGCACGCCACGATGGTACAGTGATGAAATGTGACTCCTTACCCTTATTTCATGCATTTTATTTTCACCTTGTTGAAAATAGTTCATACTGAAATGTTAAAATCTCCCTGCTTGCTTAACTTGCTTAGCAGTTCTCTTATTTAGCTTTCTTACAGTTACCTGTAATGTTTGAGTTATTACTTGTTAGTGTACGTGATCAGATTATGTGTGGCTTCATATGATTATTGTTGATACTTGTCGGTGTGTCCGCTTGTATTGGCTGAGATGAGGTTTTGAGACCTGAGGTTTGCATTATTGTATTGGGGGTGGGGGGGAGAGGATGGTTTAGAAGAATACCACTATATTTTGTTGAGGATTTGGGCGAGTGAGTTTCTTGGTTTATTGACCAGATGAGTGGTTAAGCGGTTATGCTTCTTTTTTTCATCATCGGTAGGGTATGAAGGTTTATGAGCGAGGTTCTAGTCAATATGAGTGTTTCTATTGACACCTGATTCATTTTTGGGCAGTAATGGTGGTCAACAGTTCCTACTGTGAGTATTGGAAATGAAGGGGTACGTCGTGTGATTACATCTTGGATTATGGTACTGATTTGATACAGCTTGTCCAGACTTGTACAATGTGTAGATGTGGGGTTCGGGTCTTGTAATGAATTCTGGATGATAAAAGTGGGGTTCTAAGGTTTAAGGACTAAGGTTCAAATATGAATCTCTAATGGTGATGTGTTTGTAGGCTTGTGTGGATCAGGGTGACGTGGTATCACCCCCCGGGTTTGTGCTTGGTGAGGTTACACCGTGATTTAATAGCTTTGGGAAGACTCCTAGGCACGTTTGAGGACAAACGTGTGTTTAAGAGGTGGAGGATGTAACAACCCAACATGTCGTTTTGGGTATCTGCACTTCGTTAGGTGTCCTAAGGGATCGAGTATTTCCACATGATGTATTATGACTTGCGAAATAGTCGGCTTTGGTTTTCAAGTTATCCAGAATAAATTTGGAATAATGAACTTCAAGATCTATGTTCTAAGTTGGAAGAACTGACCAAGTTTGACCTTTAGCATTTGACCTCGGAATGGAGTTTCATTAGTTTCGCTAGCTCCGTGAGGTGATCTTGCACTTAGGATCGCGTCCAACTGTAATTTGGAGGTCCGTAGTTTAATTAGTCTTGAAATGGCGAAAGTTTGATTTTGAGAAGTTTGACCGGGAGTGGAGTTTTTGATATCAGGGTCGAATTCTGATTCCGGAAATTGGAATAGGTCTGTAATGGCAAATGTGACTTGTGTGCAAGCTTTTAGTCCAATCGGAGTCGATTTGATATGGTTCGGACGCTCGGTTGAGATTGTAGAAGTTCTTGAAGTTTATGTTTGATATTTATTTTGGCGTCCGATTCTTGGTTTTAGAGGTTATTTTTATGATTTGAGACCCCGAGCGAGTCTGTGTTATGTTATTGAACTTCTCTGTGTTTTTAGATCGGGTCTCAGGTGTCTCGGGTGTGTTTCGGATGGGCTAGGGCCATTTTTCTCCTATTTTGAACTGATTTTCTGTCTCCTGGTGTTCCCTTCTATGCGATCGCATAGGTATAGCCGCGATCGAGAAGGCTCATTGGTGGCTACCCAACTTCCTTCTTCGCGTACGCATACACTAGTCCGGGATCATGTATGTATGTTTGTGCCTTCTCCGTGTGCGCAGTTCATCTCTCGTGTTCACATAGCTCAGTTATAACAGCCGATGAGTCATCCCCTTCCTCTTTTGCGATCACATGCATCATCTCGTTGTCGCGTAGTGCAACATTTTGCCGCAACATTTTTCCTTCTATGCGATCGCATTTCTATGGCCGCGATCACGAAATGCATTTTGGGCAGTGGTCATTTTCTTCTTCACGATCGCATTGCTTCTTCCGCGATCGCGATGTATAAATACCTACGCAGGTAGAGTATAATCCCAAATCGAGTGTTATACCATTTTATCACATTTTGACTTGTAGAGCTCAGTTTTGAGCGATTCTTTGCGGGGTTTTCAAGCAAATCAGATTGGTAAGTTTACTTCACCTAGAATTTATTATATTCCTTGATTTTATCTTTATTTTTGTCATTTAAATTGTGTTTTGAGTTGGGGAAAATGGTGATTTTTGAAGAAACTTTTCAAAATGTAAATTAATGATTTGAAGGGAGAATTGGTTTCGGAACCTGATAATTTTTGTATGGTTGAACTCGTATCGGAGTGGGTGTTCGGGTTTTTGTAAAATTTATCAGATTCCGGGGTGTGCCCTCGGGGAGTTGAATTTTTTTGACTTTTTAGAAATTGAATAAAAATCACAGTTTTATTAATTGGAATTTTTTCCTCTTGCATTGTGTGATGTATTTAAGTCGTCTTGGACTAGATTGAGATGAGCGGAGATGAATTTGTAAAGGAAAGGTGTAAATTGAGTGTGGAGTTAGCCGAACTCAGGTAAGTGTTTTGCCTAACTTTGTTGAGGGAATTTTTCCTCCTATTTGTCATTGTTTGATACATGCGGGGGTGATACATATATGAGGTGACGAGCGTATATGTAGGTGACGGGGTTAATCATGCTCAAGGGTAGATGATGTTATAAATGTTTCTTGTAGAATTATGTAACTTCCTTGCTTCATGCTTCTCTTGATTCGTGTCTAGTTTGGTCATCTCTATGCGTAATTATTACTACATTGCTACAGCCGATATTTTGAGATGCTGGATTCTATACTTGTTTTGTGGATCATTTGAGGGATTTGTGGAATTACTTGAATTATACGACCCTTAAAAGTTTGCTGATTCATTGTTGGCTTAGAAATACCGTGATTGAGAATTTGTTTGAATATTCGTTTGAACACTCTCTTAGATGTTATTTATACTTCCTGCCTTGTCATTTTATTGATATAATATGCTTGGTAAGGAAGAGTGTAATGCACGAATGGTGATGCCGTGCCATTTCATATACATTATCATGTGAGGACGAGCGTAATGCACGAAGGGTGATGCCATGCCATTTCATCTACATTATCATGTGAGAAAGTGTGTAAAGCATGAAGTGAGATTCCGTGCCATTTCATATACATTATTATGTGAGGAAAAGTGTAAATCCTGAAGGGTGATGCTGTGCCATTTCATTTATATTGTTATGTTTTTAAGATTATGAGGACATAGAACTAAGGGTGTTTCCATGTAGGTGAGGATGAGGGACATGCAATATGATGTGATATCTGTTTTCCGTGTATACATTTCCGCCTTTACCTTGAGCTGTTATTGTCGCAATTAAATATTCTGAGTGATATGTTGTGATTGTCCCGTACTTGAACTCTATCTCAATTGTTGTTGTGTTGTCCATGTCTTTTTCTTTCTTAACTTGCATATACCATGCCCATTTTCCTGCTTTTGAAATTATACTCATGTCATACCTATTCTGTCGCACTCTAGTTTATGCATTCCATCAGGCCAGTCATTCATGCCCTTACTTGGTAACTTCTGAAGATCATACGTTTCCTTCTTATTTGTCATATTTGTACTTAGGCCTCCAATATACTTGTTAATTAATGTTGATACCCCTTGCTTTCCAATTGTTCTTATTACTCATGTGCTTTCCGTTTAGTCTTTTACTGTTGTCCACATGTATATCCTTGTCCATTGATGTTTCTTGCGTATTTCCTACTTGCAATTCCTGTTATTGTGTTTCTGTAATATGGTTGGTTCTGTTATACGTACATTTGGAAGGATGAGTTGAAAGGAAGAAGGGTGTTGCCGTGTTAATTGAATCATTACATAAATTTATTTATACACGGTGAGGATGAGATAGAAGCACGAAAGGTGTTATCGTGCCATGTGACATGATATTTTGGATACACTTCTTATACAAGGAAAGATTTTAAATCTTCTATTGTAATTCCTGCTAGTAATTGTTGATTGTCTCATAGAGTTGTATATGGTACTTTTGTCTATTATGTTTTGAACTACCTATATTGTTATTCTAAGGTATAGGTTATAACAAATATCATCTTTCAACTAAAACCCTCGTCACTACTTCTACGAGGATAGACAAAATACTTACCAGTACATGGGGTCAGTTGTACTGATAATGCACTTCTGCACACTCTGTGCAAACTATTGGAGCGGAGCTGCTGGAGAATTCGGGACCTGATCCTGAAGATGTTCGTGTATTCTTGATAAAATTTGCCACTTTTCTTTGGTAATTTTAGACATTATTAATCTGTTTATGTAGTTTTCAAATAGATTGTGTGATTATTTGTATTAGCTTGTAAATTTTGAATCGTTGAAGCTCATGATTCGTACTACAAGTTATTGGGTAAATTTGTAAAAGTTCAGTCAATCCTATTTTAGTTTCATATATATTCTTTTGGCTTGTATCTATTGTTAGTTGGCTTACCTAGCTCGTCGAGTTAGGTGCCATCACGACTTGTGGTTTTTGGGTCGTGACACCAATCCTTACCCAACAAAATGTTGTAGGTTAGGTGTGTTTCTTTAGCAATCTGACATATGAAGAAGTTCATTGGATGTTTGAATGGTTTCCTAGTAGTGAGTTCATAATTAGATAAAAAGGGACTTCGTACTTCGTACCAATCGGGCTGCGTGACATCTACCTTTATGCTCCCATAAGAGTAATAAGGCAAGCTGTAAGAAAACAAGTCATACCTCGGGTTTCCAGCATGGTCCAGTACAAGGAAGATCTCAAGAGAGATGTCATCCCATTCAAGTTTGAAGTTCAACACATGTGTAACCAAAAAATCAATATGGAAGGAGAAACTATTGAGCTAGACAGCTATCACACCGGTGATATGTACTACTTTCTATCATGGCTCGAAGATGACGTAGGTCAGGACCTCAAACCAGGAGTCAATCTGAAGGATAGTATCATAGATGAAGTGGTTGTGGAAGAGGTGATGTACAAGAGGCTACGCAAAAGGGTGTTTGAATCTGTAACTATGCATCTGGAGCAGCACAAAGTAAACATGGAGGCGATAAGGTAATGGAAAGAGATTGCCACTATGTAAATAGAGAGATTAGAATACCCGGAGCAAGGGCCGATGTAGCTAGAAGGGAAGATGAGAAAGAAACTTTAAGATTGTCAAGGATTGAACGGTGATGAAGGAGAAAATCTAGCAAAGCCTTACTTAATACTGGGCATACGTAATCTGGGAAGCCTGATTGATGTGGTCAAGAGAGCCATGCATGGAGAAAAACCTCAGGGCAATATGAGTGTGTCTTACGTTTGAAGCAGAAAATTCTGGAGCTACAGGGTGGGCTTGAGCGGATCCAAAATCTGGCAAATGTTTCCCTTACTCTCAATGTCCCTGACATCAACCAGCAAAATCCAACTACCCAAAACAAAACACCGCCATGAAACACACAAAAACAGAATCCATCACCCATAGCTCCAAATCCAATCGCACCACACCATTATAATAATCTCGCACCTCGCAAAAACCTTAACCCACAATCAGTTCAAACACCTCAACAACATCACCATCATCCAAATCAGTACCCGCAAACCACTACTTATCACACTCCTCAAGCCTCGTGTTGTTGAGACTAGAACTAACGATCATTGGAAGAAGATACAAGCAACGGAATACTCTGTTGTTGACCACCTGAACAAGACCCCCGCTCAGATATCCATCTTATCACTGTTGCAAAACTCATACGCACATAAGAATGTCTTGATGAAAGTGTTAAGTGAAGCTTATATACCCACCAACATTACTAGTGGGAGACAACTAACATGGTCGGGCATGTACTGGAGAGTCACAAATTACTTTCCACGAAGATGAGTTACCGCCAGAAGGGTTGAGTCACAACAAGACGTTGCAAATCACAGTGCAATTTCAGGACAAGTTCATTGTCAGGGTCCTGATAGATGGAGTTTCAAACTTGAATATATGCCCACTGAACACTGTGAAAATATTAGGTAAAGGCTTGCAAGAGATAGGGATAGGAATCATGAATGTAAAGGCATTCGATGGATCTCAAAGAGCCACTATCAGGGAAATCAACCTTGATCTACATATGGGTCCAACTTGGTTTGATGTTGAGTTCCAAGTGATAGATATATCTTTTACTTAAAACGAATTGTTGGGATCGCCATAGATACATACACCTGAGGAAGTAGCTTCTACTCTGCACCAGACTGTGAAGTTCGAGTAGAATCATTAGGAGGCGATCATTCATGGAGACAGAATAAACCCTATCTACACTAACCAAACCATTCCAGTCATCGAAAACAAGAAGAAGTTGGGTGGAGAAACATATTACTGCATTTAACGGGTAAATGCAATTGAAAAGGATCGATGGTGGAGAATGAATATCGAAAGCATATTGTGTTGGACGGGATATGGACCAGGCAAGGGTCTCGGCAAAAAGCTTCAAGGGATCTAAACCCATACAACCACGGTATCATGGCACGACCTTTAGACTCAGCTATCAATATACAGTACAGGAACACCAGGATTGGATACCGCCATAGCGCTCCAATTATTGTCCACTGGAACAACCCATACAACCTCCGTACCTGAAATTACATCAAGTTGACATAATGTGGGGATCCGAGGAAGTTGAGAGTTTGGCCAGTATGAGGAGGCTATTTCTGGATGAAGAAGACATGGACTGCAGTGCAATTTTGTGGAGAGGGGGTAGGAGGAGGACCTTACCATTCAAACAATGGAAGAAGGAGATGTTCTCATGAACAGGACCGCTGCATCATGCCGGGCCCGCCGAGTTCCTGGTAGCCTTGCAAATTAGCTTGAGTTATTTTCAAATTGTTTTGAGCATTAAGACATTTTCAGTATTCTTTTTTGAAATAATTACTCAAGCCATCAAGTCATACGTGTTGACATTTATAAAGTTTTATTAATGCATTATTGCTTTTTTGTATTTATTATTATCTTTCCACATTCTTTTTAGCATAATTATTAAATATCCTGATGCAACCTACAATTGTGACATGTAATGAGGCAACACAACATAGGGATAGTGATTTGAAAGATATAGAAGATGATATAAAACTTGAGGAAATTGATAAAGAAGTAGAGAATTTTGAAAAAGAACCAACGTCTAATCTGGTGGAAACTGAGGTTGTTAACCTAGGGGATTCTGAAACAGTCAAGTAAAATTGTATGCATTCATCTATCACCGTCAGAGAAGGAAGAGTATATCATGTTCCTAAGGGAGTACGAGGATAATTTTTACATGGTTCTTCAACTATATGACAGGGTTAAGCAGCTCACAAGCTACCTACCAATCCCATGTATCCACCGATAAAGTAGAAGCTTAGAAAGTTAGAGCCACATATGGGTCTAAAGATTAAAGAGGAGTTCGCCAAGCAAATAAATGCCAAAGTTCTTTGAGTAGTCAAATAACCCTCCTAGTTAGCAAACATCGTGCTAGTTTCGAAGAAAGATGAGAAAGTTAGAGTCTATTTCAATTATTGAGATCTAAATAGAGCAAGCCATAAGGATGATTTCTCGCTGCCTAGCATTCACATTACGATTGACAACTGCGCCAAGCATGAACTCCAATCTTTTGCATATTTCTTCACAGGATATCATCCGATTTGGATGGATGAAGAGGATCTTTTAAAGACCGCCTTTATCACGCCATTGAAAATATATTGTTAAAAAGCTGGGGCCACCTACATGAGGGCCATGACGACTATGTTCCACGACATGATACACAAGGAAATAGAGGTGTTTGTGGATGATGTTATCATAAAATATAAAAGGAGTTTGGATCACATAACAAACTTGAAGAAATTTTTTGATCAGTTTCGAAAATACAATTTGAAGTTGAACCCTTCAAAATGTCCCTTCGGAGTCCCTGCTAGAAAGTTGCTAGATTTCATTATCAGTCACCGAGGTATTGAGTTAGACCCGTCAAAAATAAAAGATATCCAGGACTTACAATCACCAAATAATAAGAAAGATGTGATGAGTTTTCTAGGACGTCTCGATTATATCAGCTGTTTTATACCACAATCAACGGTGATATGTGACCCGATCTTCAAGATGTTGAGGAAAGATATTGCACCAAGATGGACCAAAGAATGCCAGGAAGCCTTCAACAAAATCAAAGAGTATTTATCTAAGTTGCCCGTGTTGGTCCCGCCTGGACCAGGAAGACCTATGCTGCTTTATCTGTTTGTGTTAGATGGAGGTTTTGGCTGCGTTCTAGGACAACATGGAAAAATTGGGAGGGAGGAGCAAGCAATTTATTTCTCGAGAAAGAAGTTTACACCTTACGAGGCCCGGTATTCTCTGTTGGAACGTACCTGCTGCTCTTTGATATGGGTAGCCCAAATGTTGAGACATTATTTTTGCGCATACAGTACATATCTCATATCAAGGATGGATCCACTAAAATACATCTTTAAGAAACCCATGCCTACGGGTAAGTTAGCAAAGTGGCAGATATTGTTGTGTGAATTTGACATCAACTACGTGACTCACACGGCAGTTAAGGGGCAAGCATGGGTGATCACTTGGCGGAGAATCCCGTAGATAGAGAAGATGAATCATTGAGGACGTATTCTCCCAATGAGGAAGTGTCATTTGTAGGAGAAGATATTACCGAGGCATACGACGGTTGGGGAGTGTTCTTCGACGGAGCACCAAACTTCAAGGGAGTGGGAATCAGAGCCGTTTTAAAATCAAAAATCGATAAAAATTACCCAGTATCCACAAAATTATGGTTCCCGTGCACCAACAATATGGAAGAATATGAGGCCTGCATCTTGGGACTCATGTTGGACATCGACATGAATGTTCGGGAGTTGCTGGTAATATGAGATTATGATCTATTTGTACACCAGGTACTAGGGTAATGGGCAACTAAGAACAACCAAATATTCCCATACTTGCATTGTGCACAAGAGTTGATCAAAAGGTTCAAAAGGATAGAATCCAAACATGTTCTGAGGATCAAAAATGAGTTTGAAAATGCTTTACCCTCCCTGTCTTCCATGATAAAACATACATACAAGAATTTCAGCGACCCCATCCCAATAGGAATTCTTAAGCAGCCAACTTATTATGCTCATATTGAAGAAAATTTCAACGGAAATCCCTGGTTTGACGACATCAAAGAATACTTGGGAAAGAAAGAATATCCAGAAAATGCTACACATACTCGGAACACACGCTTCCGAGATTGGCCAACCATTTCTTTCAAAATGGAGGAATTCTGTATAGGATGACTCATGATTTGGGATTATTGCGATGTTTCGATGCCAAAGAGGCATCTAGATTGCTTGATAAATACATACCAGATCATGCGGACCTTAAGTGAATGGTTTTTCGTTGACTAAGAATATAATAAGAGTAGGGTATTTCTATATGACTATAGAAACAAGTTGTATAAAATATGTTCAAAAGTGTCACCAATGCCAAATATATGCTGATATGATACGAGTGCCACCTAAGGAACTCAATGCAACAAGTTCACCATGGCCTTTCTCTGCATGGGACATGGATGTCATCAGACCAATTGAACTCAATGCTTCAAACGAATCCATGTTCATTTTAGTGGCTATAGATTACTTCACAAAATGGGTTGAAGTTGAATCCTATAAGGCAATAACTAAGAAGGTTGTAGCAGATTTTGTTCGGGACCGCATTTTTTGTCAGTTTGGAGTACATGAGTCAATAATTACTGAAAATGCTGCCAATCTCAACACTGAAATGGTGAAAGACATGTGTGAAACATTTAAGATCAAGCATCAGAATTCTACAAAATACAGACCACAAATGAATGGAGTCGTAAAAGCTGCCAACAAGAAGAAATTGAGGAAAATGGTGGACAACTACAAGAAATAGCACGAAAAGCTACCATTTGCATTTCTTAGATACTGCACCATGGTTTGCACATAAACTAGGGAAACTCCTTATATACTTGTCTATGGTACCAAAGTTGTTATACCTGCCGATGTAGTGATCCATCTTTAAGAATTTTAGAAGAAATCGAGCTCAGTGACACAAAACGGGTACGGAACTAGTACGAACAACTAGCTCCCATTGATGGTAAAGGAATGAAAGTAGCATGTCACAGTCAAATCTAACAGAATAGAATGGAAATATCTTTCAATAAAAAGGTTAGGTAAAGCGAATTCATACCAGGGAAATTGGTACTAAACCAAGTCTTCCCGCATTAGGATGAAACGCAGGCCAAATTCTCACCCAACTGGCAATGCCCTTACATGGTTCATCGAGTACTAACAAGATGAGCACTTATACTTGCAGAAATAGACGAAGAGATTTGGCTGAAACCTATCAATTCGGACGCAATCAAGATATATGACGTTTAAGATTATGTTTGCACTTTCTATTTGATGTAACCTGAACTATGCTTGACACTTTCTATCTCGAGTTTGCCCGATTTCATCGTATTCAGAATCGCCAAGGAATGTATCGCCAGAATCATGCATTTAAACATGGAGGAATTTTTAGAAGGATCCTTAAAATTCCGATTTAAGGAGGTTGCAATGTCTGAAAAGCATGTCACAGTCACCAATTAGACAAAAATGTCAAACAACCACATTTTTATATAACGATTTTTAACAAATGCATGTTTTTCGATAATTTAATTTTTTTGGTGATAGCCATACATTACCCGGAGTGACTCAAACAGGAACAACGATAGAGAAAAGAATCGGGATCACGGACCAAACTTTCACCCTCCAAACACATAATTTTTCTTTGGATGCAGTCACCATGGACATAACAAAAACGTCCGCAAATATACACATACAAAAAGACCATTATCTTCACACTGACAGAAGTTGCAAAAGACAAACGCACCAAGCTTAGAATTATTTTACTTATCGCCATTTTTCTCTTCCTGCATAGGGCTAAATACTGCCCTCATTACTGCATTGGGCTAAACAGTGCGCTCATTTGTGCATAGGGATAAACACTGCCCTCATTATACACATAAGGCTAAGAATTTCCTTTCTTTTTTTGATACTAAACACTGTCTACACTACTTGCATGAGGAGAAGTACTGCCTCCATTATTTAATAAGGCTAAGCATTTCCTTTACTGCACGAGGCTAAGCCTTGTATCTACTCCTTGCATAGGGTTAAACGCCACCCTCACCCTGGCATGAGGATAAGCGCTGCCTCCATTATTGCATAAGGCTAAGAACTGCCTTCCCTGCATGAGGCTAAGCATTATCTCCATTCTTTGAAAGAGGATAAACATTGCCTCCATTATTGCATAAGGCTAATCACTTCCTTTCCTTACATGAGACTGATCACCGTCTTCGTTATCTGCATGAGACTAAGCACTGTCTCCATTCTCTGCATGACGCTAAGAACTGCCTCCATACTACATAAGGTTAAGCACTGCCTCCATACTTCATAAGGTTAAGCACTGCCTCACCGTTTCATAAGGATAAGCACAACATTGCATTTCTAAACAGTGCCTCCATTGTCACATAAGGCCGAGCATTGCCTTTCTTTGCATGAGACTAAGTATTGTATCTGGTCCTTGCATGGGTTAAACACTTCCCTCATAATTTCATGAGGCTAATTACTACTCCTATTATTGCATAAAGTTAAGCATTTCCCTCATGAAGGAGATTGGGCATTGTCTCAACTATTTGCATCAGGCTAAACCACTACCCTCATTTCATACAAGAATAAATATTTTTCTCCTATCGTTCTCGTATATGACTAAGCATCACCTTTTTCCTATATCAAACAACCTATATTACCGCATAATGGCACTTCATGGGCTGAAACTTTGCCACATTGTCCGAAGGCGTCATAGTTCGAAGGTACCATTCTTATAACCTGAAGACACCATGCCATGGCCTGAGGATCTCTAAAAATTGCATATCATTATCCAAAGGCGTCATAGTCCATAGGCACCATCCTCATGGACCGAGGACACCATCCCTTATCATACGCTTCACGGCCGTCATAGTCAAAGGACACCATCCTCATCGTGCGAAGACAACTCTCAGAGTCTGAAGGGAATTTTCATTATGCTTATATTTTTGCAATAACCCATATATATTTTCATGCATCATGTTTTAAGTTTTGTAGGTAACTCAGGAGGTAACCATTCTATAAATAGGAGCAATTCTCGCTCTGCATTCCGTTCACAACATTCATATCCTTTAATCACCTCAAACGTAATCGATGATCGGCAATTGAGTACCCTTTATTCTATAACCAATTCAAATATTTGCCTTATACATCCGTATCGATCAAATTCGCATTCATAGCTTCATCTGAAATCATCCATTACTCATGACACTATAATATCCAAAAGATCCTTTTCGAGACACACGACCACCCTTATAACAAATCCATCGGTTTCATTCGCCCTTGGATCCCGAACTACACACGAACCGATTCTCGTAACACCAAGGATATATAGGCAACTCAAGAACTATGGTTCAACCCTCATTTTGTTCAAAACACATCATTCCTCACTCACTTTAAACAAAATTGCTCATCATTTTCTTTACCCAACAACTCTCTCATCATTCCTGGGTAAAGAGGGGTAGCTGTTGATAACCAATTTTTCCATCATATTTTTATTAATGTCATATATGGCCTTATAATATCATTCCTGCATCATCACCAGCTTACAAGATTCATACATGTATTTTCTATAATTTTCCATAATTTTTAAATCTTTAAAATTGATTTTCTTACATTTAAATTATATTAATATTTACTAATTAACTCTTTAAATTATTTTGTGATGAATTAATCATCCAAATTTATTATTTACATCCATGTATATGTTTCGTAATACTTTACCTCAATTTCCTATAATTATATTTGTAATTTTAAGTTATTTACACAATTTTGCAATAATAGTCTATATGATGTGCATAATTATATTTTATTACATTATTTGTGCCCAAATAGCATTTTGATATTTTTATAATGTCAAACTATTATTTTCAAGAATATTTATACACAAATAATATTCTTATTATATGATTATTACTTCTTATAAGTTATTTTATAATCTTTGTGTATTTAAAAAACATCGGCACAATGTTTGAGTTAATTTCGGACCCAAAACCTAGCCCAATACCCCAAACCCAATGTAGACAACCCTTTGAATGAATCCAGTCGCAACCCACTTTAAACTTCCCGCCCCACTGGTATAAAAATCTCGGCCGTTGATCTCCCAATATCTACGGCCCACGATCCCCCTTTAATTTTTAATAACCCGCCCCAACCCTAATGCTCATATTTGACTCATCCCAGTCACCCAGAATCACTGTCCTCTCCTCACACTCCAAGCCCTAGCTAATTTATCCCAATACCTCTCCAAATTCGACTTTAAAATGGAAACAATCAATAATTCACTTACCTACTTTGTGGTACTTCGTTGTTGTACATATGTTTGTGGTGTACTTAGTTCTTACTCTATTATTGGCAAGAACCGCATTTCTAAATCAGGTCTGGTTGGTTTCGATCTTCAAGGATTTATACTTTTTCATCTACATACACTCAAAAGAGGGGATTCGTGCACTCTTAATTTGATTTACAGTAGGTTGAACCCAACTAGGGTTTGATATCTCCATCTCCTTTACCGATTCTTATTGCATGAGATATTTTCTTTCTTTTTTGCATTTAAATTGATTATTTTGCATGTTTGTTTGCTTAATTGACTACTATATAAACCCCTTTCCCATGTACCTTAAGGATTAACGACTACTACTACAACTACTGTTACAAATACTGTTACCACTACTATTATTCTCTCTTCTCTTTACTCTCACTCTTATATACTTTCCACACTCTTGGTTGTGGCCGACTAAAATCTAAGGCCACTGAAATCGTCTCTAATTACCTCTGTAGTGCGAGGACTACTCGGGGCTCGTTCGAAGTATCCGTGAACTCTGACGCAATAGGGGTGTGGAATTCTTGTTGTTGTCCTTATATGCCACTGGCTATTTATGATTCTTCCCTATTTGCGGTTGAATTTAAAAGTTGATAAGTGCTCAATCCCCTACAATTATCTTTCTTCCTTTTTTGTATTCATACCTCGTAACATGTGTGTTATGTGGAACTTTCTAGGACAATATGATACTGTACTAACCTCACTTTAAATTTATTATGCAATCTTTCATCATAACTTGTATAAGTTTTCTTATGTTCATTTAGTGCAACTAATTTGGTAAGAATTCTAGGTTGTTATGCTTGTTTGAGGCTTTGTTTACGTATGGTTAAATTTCTACATTGATTGTCCAATATTAAACCTTTTCTCATGTCGCACTTTGGAACGCTTTCCCTAAAACTTTGAAGAATTACTTCATTCCAAGAATTCATCTTGATAAGTTTCTGAATACTTTAGGTAGGCTCTACTTTTGAAATTCTTTACATGAATCCTATGATTTAACCAAACAAGTGGCTTTATGAATTGTGATGTGATGTTTAGCAAACTCTGTGCTCTTTAGTATTGTGTAGGTTCCCAATTGAATCCTAATACACTTGTTTTTCTATATTGTGCATGGTTGACTAGCTTAAGTTGTGAAATTTTTCTGCTCTGTTTCACTTTAAGTTGGCAACACCTTATACAATGATACGTTTTGAACTTGGGAACCTTCGTGTTACACTCAGCGCGATTAAGATTTTTATTAGGTTCTATAGACCATGCCTACTTGCTCTATTACTTGACATTCTCTGACTATGACTTTGTTAGATCTTCATGCCTTAGATTCCTAGTTTTGAGTCTCTTTTTGGAAAATTCATGCTATACTATAATCATGTTGTTCTGAAAACTACGCATGTATGCTTACCATGTTGACCTGAGTGATATGCCTCCTCAACTCTGCTAATATTGTACATGTTATACTTCTTCGCTTGTCAAGAAGTTATGTTGTCATTCTTTATGCTAAGACAACCATATTAAGTCTGTTCTATGTTGATTCTTCAGCTTTCATGATTAGATCCAATGCTTGAAATTGCCCTAAGCTGTTTTTGACCATGTGAATGTTTGAGACTTCTTTAGAAGTAGTTTCTTATTCTATGATGATCAATCATGTCCCCCTAAACCTGGAAAATGCAAGCATGAACTCGTCATGTATGTGTCCTGCAAACATGTCACATGAATTTGTCTATACGTCTTGGTAATAATTAGCTTTACAATCTCAAGAAATAAGTACTGGACTTCTTTCCTAGGTTAGTTAGTTCAACATATAGTCTGTTGCTTATAATCATGTGTGAATCTTTCGACTTGGCTTGGTGTTTGTTCTATGTGATGTCGGGCATGACTGTTGGATTCATACTTACTATTGGTTCGATGAGCTAGGTTTTGAGTATATTAGAGCTGTCTAAGGCTTAGAAAAGCAATGGGTTATCTGTGCAGGGCCTATAGTGGTATACTTCTATAATTATTCATATTTTATTACTCCCTCTATTCCAATTTATGTGAACCTATTTGACTGGGTTCGAAATTTAAGAACAAAAGAAGACTTTTGGAATTTATGGTCCTAAACAAGTCAAAAAGGGACCTAGAGTATTTGTATGGTTATTAAAGCTTCTAATTAAGTCTAGAATTGTAAGTTTAAGCTAAATTGTTACCAAATTTGGAAAGGGGTCGTTCTTTTTGGAACGGACCAAAAAGGAAATAGATTCACATAAACTGGAGCTGAGGGAGTATTTCATCTGGGTTGTAATAACTTGTAATAACGAATGATGGTGAAGTCAATAAAAGGGTAGAAAACATGCATAAAGAGTCTACGTGCTTTATGTGTTATTATGTTTAACTTGCCTTATTTCAGCACATTAATAGAAATCACGACTATAGGAATCACACACACACTTGACTTAGCTTGTCAGAATATGTCGACTCATATAATTGCTACACTGTTTCCATGTCTACTATTCAACATTTTGACAACATGTGTATAAGATGAATTACACATGTTTGTTACTGCCCATCTAGATATCGTGTCTATAATTTTTCAATTAATGGATTAATCAATTATATATATTGATTTTAGCACGTTGTCACTTTAGATATCATGACTACAGTGTTCTAACCAATTATTCAGTCACTTTTGTTATTATTACTTAGATGACATGCCTATTGTCACACCTCCTTTTTACGACACAGGGTTGGATATGGGAGTTTTTCCAATTAAAGTGACATTATTCAAGTTTTGGGATTTATCTTAGTTTTCAAACTCGCCACCCGGATTTTTTACGGTGTTCCGGGACACCATTTATTTATTGAAATCCCAAACCGAGGAAAGTTTGACTCTATTTTGACTTGTCTGCGCACCAGAAATCTGAGTAAGGAAATCTGTTAACCCGGGAGAAGGTGTTAGGCATTCCCGAGTTCCGTGGTTCTAGCACGGTCGCTTA